>JAMPIV010004985.1:350000-517209 GCA_024509875.1 Oreohelix idahoensis
TGTTAAAAGTGTATAGGCATCCAGACACATTATCAATAAGCTGCTGATGTCGCTATAAAACGAAATTCAGACATTATGAAAATGAGTTAGCTGCCCCGCTTACATAACCCACATCGCCTTCCGTGATGAAATTATGTTGAATATTCACAGCTAATCTGTGTATTCAGAGCCCATTCCGCCATCAGCTAACTCAGCGTCCGTGCCTTGTAAAAGGACAACGGTACCACTCTTGAGCATCACCATTTTGTTGTTGTTGTTGTTGCTTACATACGCGCCTTAACATTTGAGCGCATTTAGTCAGACACGGACTTCTGTTGCCGTTTTGTGAACGTCGGTAATGGGCCAGCTGGGAGAATGTGGACATGATCTACTGTTCTGTAGCGAATTTCAACTACCTATCTGTGCCATCTGGTCAATGTGAACAAAATCTGCTGTTCTGTAGTGAATTTTAACTACTTATCTGAGCCATCTGGGTCAATGTGGACATAATCTGCTGTTCTTTAGCGAATTTTAACTACTTATCTGAGCCGGCTGGGTCAATGTGGACATAATCTGCTGTTCTGTAGCGAATTTGAACTATTTATCTGAGCCGGCTGGGTCAATGTGGACATAATCTGCTATTCTGTAGCAAATTTTAACCAGATATCTGAGCCGGCTGGGTCAATGTGGACATAATCTGCTGTTCTGTAGCGAATTTTATCTGAGTATAGTAAACTGATAACGATAAAGGTAGTCCCATAGCAGATATTGCCGCCGGTAAGTGAAGTGTTAGAGACTTTCCTATACCAGGTCCAGCTATATGAGGTGGGGGTGACCATTTCCCTTTCTCGTTGCCTTTGCCTTCCATAACTCGAGCAGATTCTGGTACCCATTTACGGCTGGGTAGACTGGATTGTGTCTCTGCTGGTTGTCAATCCCGAAACCCGGTAACGTTGTCACGAGAGGCAAGCGCTCTGACCGCTTACCCTATCAGACGATCTATTACAGTAATACCCACGTTAAAAACAAGTCTGTCGAAGGAACTCCAAATAATATTTAATACAGTTTATTTATCAGAACAAACGAAACAAATACACTAAACCCACAGTATAACGGATCATACATATTTTTTAAAAAAACATGGGAAGGAGGGCGAGGCCCATGTGTCCTTAGTCCTTATATGGGTCCGCCCACCGCTCAGTGGCGTCACTAGGGTTGGTGCTACCCAGTGCGGTAACTCATGGTGTCACCCCCATGGACCGCCTCCCGTATCAGACCATACCGAATCCTTAGTAATGTTTTTTGTTCTAATGTTACTCGTAAATCGTAATTCCCGTATATCACTGAATGTGATGGCAATTGTAGTGACATAAACAACCAGTAAAATTAAAATTACACCTTTAAATTACAGTATCATACGCACAGCCTAAATGTATTTACATTTACATAGTTTCATGTGGTTAAAGTGAAATTCGGTAAGAAAACAATAGAATTCGAAGTAAAAACGTAGGTATATTGATACAGTACATGTAAGCTGGGCTTACGAAAAAGGTTTTTGTGGTTATAACTAACTACAGTGATATTTTTATAAAAAATAATAAATTTCTGCTGAAACACTGCAAACAATGTTTATAGACAGTCATATTGCTGTCACCCCCTCTGATGGTGTCACCTGTTGCGGTCCGCACCCCGTTAGTGATGCCACTGCCCCCGCTCCATTCATACACACAAGTCAGATATATGTACTAAACAGGAAAGATAAGATAAACAGATCTGTAACTAAAATATATGCATTAACAATTAATAGTAGATTAAAGAAAATAATAGGGTTGGTAAATATTTTATTAGGAAGTCATCTGATTATTGTCAGTTACTTAAAATAAAACTAATTAAACACTTCATTAGTAAACTTGCTTTCTGTGAATTGTAGCAGACCAGTGTTTCTTAAATTAATGTACGCGCACCACCTTTTTTACCGTCGCCACCTGGGGGTTACGCCGCTAAGTTTAACCCTCATAAGGGGTATTGTAAGTTTGGGAACCTAGCAGACGATTTGAAGTATGCACTAAGCCTTTTAAAACATGAGGACATACTGATTTTTGGACCACAGCTACTTGAAAACAACGAATACCATCAACATTAGCACAACTAAAGCAGAAATGTTCACCTTACTCGTCGATGTTTCCTATTTAAATGCTCGAGTCCTTTTTTTCCCGAAATGAAGTGCCTCTTAAAGATCTGTTTCCCCTAGTGTCGCTTTCAAGCGTTTCCTGCCAAACCAGCTGGCGAACATTTGGTTGTTTCAGGAAATGACTACAGTTTTTCATTACTTGTACGGAATATCGCGGTGACATATTATGATAATAGCTTTCATATATCTATTTCATTATCTACATTTTTCTTTCACCTGGCTTTCACCTACACACGTTTTGTTAACATAAAACCCTTCTTCAGATCTGTCTCTTTGTCTAATTTAGCACGCATATTTTATTTTCTGTTCTCTATTTCCTTAGGAATGTTTACCAACAGACCTATTTAGCTAATGTTGAGCCGGTTACCTGTAATTATAAAGCCAGCGATTGGAAATCGTCGTAATAGGATCAAACAGGGAGAGACGGAACGCGTAGAAAGGGGCGACTATTTCAAAAGAGTTGTAATTTTGGCTCAGGGGAAGATACGCTAATGTAGTTGTAACGTATTTTTCGTTAGACCGTGATCAGGGGAAATAATTTGAGTAGAAGGAGTAGATAATTTGCAACCAAGGGCAGATAATCACAGTTACTCCCCCCCCTGAATCCGTTCGTTTGGAAGGTAATTAAACACGGGGAGAATCGCCAGATCAAAGGACGGGCTTCGCTCGATTGCCAGAGTCTGCAAGCGGTAAAAGGGTCAATTTTCCCTCTGATTCGCAGATCGACCGAGGAAAAGCCCGAAATCTGAGCGAAGGCGTTAAACGTAACAAGTCGGAGCGAAGTTCTGCAAATTTAATATATATATCTCTGCCTTTAAACTCAATTTATCCAGTACCGACAGAATTTCAGAGAACAACTAGCTTCGATTTTCTAGACCATTGTTATAGTGGATTTCTTAGTATTTTCGATTTGGAGTAGTTCTAATTCTGTGTTCGCGGTAATTATTTTATTCACTAAGATTTTTCTGTGTAGAGTGATTTAATTGTTAAGTCCGTCATTTTTATTTCACTAAGAGTTTTGTGCAAAGTGACTAGCGAATTAATATAATCTATAGCTAAAGTGTTCCGGCTGTAGCATAAATCTAACTAACTGATATTAACCAGTAAGAGTTATTTTAATCGTCTAGTAAATGCACTATTCATTATGAGTACTGACGACATATATATATTTATTTCTAATTCATGATGATTAAAAATATAAATGACTAGCGCTTTTTTTAACAGAGACTTTTATTAAAACACGTGTAGTTCTATTCATAGTTAAATAACTGATTGTATGAATATATTATATTTTACGCTGGTTAAGGATAGGATTGAGAATACTATATATATATTTTTTTTCTTAACCAGCGGCACTTGGGCTTTCACCCCTTCGGCCCAATGACATGTCATTGCGAGGCTGGGGAACCTGAGGACTTTCCTTCCAACCCGGTCAGGAGCTTCGCTCCTTCCCATCCACAGAGGGTTTATCACAGGAGCCGTTCAGGCTATTCAGTCAAATTTCCGGCCGTAAACATTTCTTCAAACGCCGACGCCCGGGTTTGAACCATGAACACCTGGTCGCCAGTACAACGCCGAAGCCATTACACCAGCGCGGCTCCAATATGAGAATACTATATTATGGTTAAGTATTTGTATTTTTTTCTCCTTTACACAGTATTGGGTCAAACCCAAAAAAACCTTACCAGCGGCTTCCATATAAATCTGAGAATAACCATACAAAAGAACATTTTTACTTAGTATCTGGGTCTTCAAAGGTGAACCTGTCTGGCTTCGTGTTTACAACCAGAAAGAGACAGAGTACCAACCCAAAGAACATTAAGAGTGACTTTGTAACTGGGCCTATAGATCCAGATTTCTTTTTCCCAATTCCATTTATATTCAGTCCGTTGTAGCGACCTAACAAACATTAACATTTCCCGACGTTTGACCATTCGTGGTGTGACAAGGAATTTTTTATACTGAGAGAAGTTACCGACCTGACATTCCTATGTACTGGAAATCTCAAGCTATTGACACTGTGAGCACTGTTTAATTTCTTACCTGGTCTAATTAATGTGACACAAACAGTAATCCTAAATAAAAGTAACAAAGTGAACGTTCCCCGGAGAAGTGGATTTAATCTGTCTTTGAGGAGCTGGGGTTTTCTTTGCCAAAATAACACTGGATTTGCTGTGTGCGTGTGTCCTAAAGATTGTTCCAGAAGGTGCAAACCAAGTATTAGGTAAGAACGAATGCACGTGGCCACGGTTGTCTGAGAAGAGAGGATGGATGAATGATTAATTCCAATATATATATATCTTGTAGAATCCATGTACTCACGTTGATTATTTCTTTTAGTAAGTTTTGCTAATAATGTCCCTTTCAGAATAGATTAACGTATAAACTCTGTTCTTTACTGTAGGGGGAAATCCTAGACCATAGCGTATAAATCTTTGACTCTTTGGGGGTTAATAACTTTCTTCTAACGGGATCTTGTCTCAACAGAGGGAGGGAGGATTACACAAATAAGTCTATTTCTTTATTAATTTCATTAACCTATGTTTATTTGTATTTGATTGATATTCATAATATTGCTGTTGTAGAGAGTTTCTTTATAGTAAATAAAATTTACATAAAAACTTTATTTACATGTGTTGGTCAGCTCGTCCCAAAAATATCCATATTCCATAAATATAATTTGTCACGTCTGTGCGTCTAACTGTCGTCACTCATGTGTGTGTGTATGTGAGTGGTTGATATATATATATATATATATATATATATATATATATATATATATATATATATATATATATATATATATATATATATATATATATATATATATATATATATATTTGTAGGTATACTGTCTGACTAACAAAGTTCTGTTGTAGAGATAGGCTGACCGAGAGGATCTTCTCGAGTCCAGGGACAGACTCTACCTATTTTTCCACCATTTCACTCGTGAAAATCTTTTTCTTATCTTATCTCTCACTGAGTCACCACCTGTCTAGTTCTACTCAGAAGGGACCAAACTATGTCTTAATTCCCCTATCGAAAATCTACGACAATCGCGCATAGTTTGTTTGCACTCCATATTCCTCAGTGTCAATTATATGTGCACTAGTGTAGATTTACTAGTTTTATTAAAGCTACTTCTACATTATCTTTGCCTTAGAGCATTTCTTGTCCGCTGAAAGCTATGGATACCTTTCATTATCCACTGAAGGCTACGGACCACTTCTTAGAATACAAATGTACACAGACGCATAATTAAAATTGTTTGCATATTTAAAAATTTTTATTACAAAGCAAAATCGTTAAACTTACTTATAGTCATACTGAAATACAAAAACAATATGAAAAAGTAATATATTTATTTGAAAGCAAATAATAATAATTTTCCGGGTTAAAATTGTGGTGAAAATAACATTCTAATATTTAATTTGTATACACGGACTTTTTAGAATCTATTCATGGATCCTCAACGAGTCAGTTGACCACAGGTTAAGAAACCTTGCCCTGAAGGGATATTCTTCTTATTGGACATCTGCAGAAGTTGATATTATTATGTAACCCCATCATTTAAAATAATTTGACCAGGCTGCTTAAACTGGATCCAGGAGAAAAGAGAACGTGTGACAGTAGATCCCACAGACTGCATTCCCACCTTTTAAGCGGCGTGGATTAGCATTTCAGTGTCCGTCGCCTTTTTCTCTTGACCTGTCTATATTTCTTGTCTTTGTCGCCTGTTTGTAACTGTAGCTGACGGATGGTAAGCCCCGAAACGGCCCGTGTTTCTAGTGTATCGTCCATTTGTAAAACTGACTCCATACTATTAAAAAAAAGTAATATATTACTATAAACATCTGCTACAAAAGTGCCCAACGTATGAGAAAGAGATATGCCGTCAAATGTACAACTGCTGGAAAAACTATATGGAAATACCAACAGCCTCAGGCTGACTACTGCTTTCTTTGAAGATATCAAATTGATGTCTAAAAGTTCATGATTTTGTGCTGCTCAAAAGACTATGGTCGCGGACTCTGTCGGCCATCTACACAAGCTATGATTGAAATAGACCTAGAAACAAAAGTGTGTATGCGTTTGTTTTCTTATGCCATGTAAAAATTCCGGCTTCAAAATGTATGAGTGAGTGCAGCAGAGAAACAGGTCTCTCCATTCTGCAACAAGATGGAACATCAACACTGCACGAGATTAATATCACCGGTTGCTCTGTCATTTTGTTCGTCTTTGTAATTACCTGCCTGTATTTCGCAGCTACAAAAACAACGATAAGAATGTGCACCGTTAACAAAACCTCATCTATTGTTGTGTTTGCTTTTTTTTTTTTTGCCTTCTTTCAGCACCTTACCCAGGTCGTTGATACTTTTCCGAGCTTGGCTTGTTTATTTAAAAATGTGTTTTTTGTTTTTTCCGTATCTTTTTATGAACTGGAAAGGATATCGTTTGATACATTTAGCAAGATGTGGCAACCTGTGCGAGCGTGTGCGTGTAAACAGGTAAATGTAGTCGCATAGCAGATACTGTCGTAAGGAAGTGAAGTGTTAGAGACCACTCTACTAGGTCCAGCTTCGACAGGGGGTGACCAGTTCCTTTCTTCAGTGCCTTTTCCTTCCCTAACCCAAGAGCAAAGTCAGTTACCCATTTACAACTGGAGCGTGACGATACCGTGAATCAAACCCGACACCTTGCCACAAGAGACCAGTGCACTAACCACTCCGTTTGTGTGTATATCATCATAATCATTTCTTTAATGAGAATGGAGCTCCCACTTCAGATAGACTGCATGAGGAAACCTACGCCAAAGCACAAACTCTTTCAATTGTGGTTTATGTTGCAGTCTGTTTTACATTATGAGGTTACCAGCTTTTACATTATGAGGTTACCAGTCCCATCATTAATCAATAATTCCTCAAATCTTTATGGATGACTTTTTCAGGCCATAGATCGAGGATTCCTCAGCAAAAGAGAGACTGGCAAGAGGACGAAGATGGATGTGTACCGTTCCACTTGTGCCCCAGTCTTGACATATGGATGCTAGTCATGGGCAATGACTACAGCCCACAAATGCTAGTTCCAGACATCTGAAATGAGATATCTGAGGAAGGTGGTTGAAGTAACAAGAAGAGGCATGGTCCGCAACTAGACGATAAGTCATAACCTCTAAACCCAGCCCCTGCAGATCCAAGTGGAGCAGTCCCAACTTCGATGGTTTGACCATGTATGCAGAATGGAAGAAGATCGGATACCATGACAAATATGGCAAACCAAGAGCCAGGATCCAGACCTCTAGGACGACCCAGAGTTTGCTGGGAGGACACCATTAGACAATCCCTGAAGGACCGAGGACTTGATTGGAACCAACCCAGGAGGAAGACCGCCGATAGGACTGTAGGGCGTTCCCTCTGGTAAACATCTACAACCCAGGGTAGAAGAAAAACGACTAAGTAATTAAGTAAGATATCAGGCCATCAACTATTATTCCTTATGGTAGAATGCAACATAAATATTTTTTTTTGTTCATTTAATAACAATAATAACAATTGACCCCTAAAACGTGTTTTTCCTCAACTAATTAATATGTGCACGCATGCAAATCTATCTTCTTTGACTAGATATTCCCCCTCCCAGCCTACTGAAGTCTGCGGTCCAGACTTTCCACTTTGTCGTGGTTGAGTTAGAGTGTAGAGTATTTGTCGAGTTGGACAATAGTAGTGAAATCGACAAGGGATAGTGGACTGACAGAGTTATAGATTACACACACAGAAAGGTGTAAATATGAGATGGACTTGAGACAACCTGGAAGAAGATTTATCAAAATGATCTCTCTCTCCAAGCCTCAACTCACTTATGTCTGTCTAAGCACCTCCTGCTCTCACTCTTTTCTCTTATCATACATAGAGATTATAGTAAAGAGCTAAAAACAAGTTACTTATGGATGGAAAGGTCGTGAACAGCGTATTAATAAAGGTGTAAACTTTATTAAATGAAGAAAAGCATGAAAATAATGCATCTCGTCATAACATCATAAATGACATCAAAAAATCATCAGCAATCTCAATAATCATCAATAGTCATCAAAATCATCAATAGTCATCAAAATCATCAATAGTCATCAAATACGCAAAATACACCAACAAACACACACACAGACCACCGACATGAACCTGTAGAACACAGAGAGATAAATAATCGAGTGGCAGTCCTTCCGTTTTCGGGGACCAGATGAAATAGCTCCAGTAAGTCGTTTTTTCGTATATATCCTCCATCGGTGATGGAATTAACCTGAATAAAATCACTGTATAGGCGCTATCGTTGGTGACTCCCCCCTACTGGCGCGAGTTGGGCTGGAAGACTCTATTTACCTCCTGTTTACCAAAATGAATAAACTGCGTGTCAGTCCTTCCGCTTTCGGGGACCAGATGAAATAGTCCAGACAGTGTCTTATATGTAGATCCTTCGTGAGGGACTAAGCCTACAAAATTGTCCTTGTTGGTACTAAACGTTGGTGACTCCCCCTACTGGCGCGAGGTGGGCTGGGGGACGCTGTTTATCTCCTGCTGACCAACTGAATGAACTTAGCGACAGCCTGTCCGCTTTCGGGGACCAATGGAATAGCTCCAGTAAGTGGTTTTTTCGTATATATCCTCCATCGGTGATGGAATTAACCTGAATAAAATCACTGTATAGGCGCTATCGTTGGTGACTCCCCCCTACTGGCGCGAGTGGGGCTGGAACTCTGTCTATCTTTGGCTGGCCGCTCCTAAGTGCGAGGTTCCACATAATCCAGAAATAAGCCATGGGACGAAGTCACTTGAGGACAACTGATCCCAAGGCGTGCTTATCCGGCGCTAGAATTGGCTTTAAATCCGGTTTTGGCTGGTTGACTGTGGCTTGGCTGAGTGCCCCGTTTAGGCATACAGAGACTGCTGAATTGAATTCTGCTCTAGACATGCTGGGCTGTTTTGAGATTTTGGAAGCCGCAATGCCCTGACTGGTAATCCAGTAGGCGAGTAGGGAACTACTACTGCAATAGACGTTATCAGATTGTTGCGTTGGCTCATTTCACAATGCGTGAGCTGAACTCCCGTGAGAGGGAAATGGCGTTGACAAAGGGTTGTTGTTTCAGGTATGGCTGTGACACTCGTGGGGCTAGATATCCTCAGAATCCCTCTAGAACGAAGAGACGGTGACATTCTTCGTCTGACTGGAAACTAGACTAGCAATTCGGTATCCCCTGAAACCCGAAAATGACTAGAGAAAGGCCTTAACATTTTAGTTCTGTTAAAGTCTGCCTAATTCTCATGATGGTCCATCTCGGGCCAGGAATCTTCTACGAGTGTGTTTGACGTAGTAAAATTTCAAATCTTATAGCTTTCAAACCATTCTACCCGGGACACGGCCTGCATATTTCTACAGATGTATCGGCGTAATGCGTAATACCGGGTAAGACAAAGGTTTCAGAAGCAACAACTTTGCGAAAATTCCCCCAGAGAGACAATCATAATATTATGTGCTCTTTGCTCATCTAAGGGCAAACAACAAAGACTAGCAGCGGGTTATCTCCCCCTGAAACAGATCAAACTCGTTACCCAGGCTTCAAAGGGTACTAGCCGCTAGTGATCAAACGTTTTAAAGCGACCAGAGAAATTCCCCTGTTCGGACCACAGGGGCGTTTAGGTAACATTACGCTGCGCTGACCGTTTCTGACCAGTGGGGGATTTCCACTGAAAACCTGAACGTAAACACCTCGGGTGGGGTTTGAGAAGGTGAAAATGAGAGAAAATGAGAATACAAATGTCTAGGAAAGCAGAACATTAAAATGGCAAAATAAATTATCTGTCTACGTGACACACTTCAACACCAAACAAAATGTTCGTTGTACTTAGCGAACATTTTAGTGTGAGCACGTAACCCGCCAAAATATGACGGGAGATAATTTATGGTATACTCTGTCTGCTGCATGTCCTGATGACTGCGCTAATTCTCTTGTGGTCATGTCATTCTTGTCCAATCCATTTCACCTTCATCTGATCTTTGTGGTCAAACATGTCCAGCTTATGATCGGGTTTTAGTTGACCATTACAAAATTGAGTCCTGCGTGCTCTTTCAGTGGGTTTTCTAATTTAGCTTTCACGGCAAAGTGCGCGCCGTTTCGGTTTTTCCCAGAAAAGCTGACGGGATTTTGTTCCTGTACTGGTTACAGACTTTTCATTAAGATAGCTAGTACATAGGTGGTTTGCTAATTCCAGTAATTGTTTTCCCCGCAGAGGTTTGTTTTTGTGGCAATTTTTTAAATGTTATACTAGACCACCAGGTCTTTTATACTTGGGCACGCCTCGCCCAAAACGAGGCAAAATTTTATTTAAAACACAAAACAAAGGGTCTTATGAGCATAGGCTTTGTAAACTGGGGTTGTGGTCACGGAACGCATGACTGATGTAGGCACTTTAAAAAAAAATTAATTTAAAAAAAATAAAGTTTTATCGAGGCGCATCTCGTTCAACCTAGTCGGTTATATTATGGCGCATGTTTAAATATGAAAGATCTTCTGTCGCATGCTAAAGATTCGACAGTATAAGTATTAAGTTTGTGAGTGTTGTGACAAACATCAAACTGTAGCCAAGTAAGTCCACATTTAGATTAGCTCACGTGGCAGTTTTAATTCACTTAGTTCCATTTCTCTTTCACATATTAAAGCTTCTATTCAAGCAAATCTACTCGCAATGATTAATTTTAACGTGCAGTCAACGAAATCCATGACACATTCAAAGTTTCATCCATATTTTAACAATGTTCATACTTATACAGTATTTATGCTTAATACGATTCGACTCTTTCCCAATAATTGGTTCGAACCTACGAATATCTATTAAATAGTTTCAGACTCCTTTGGTCTCAAGCAAGACATTTACCATATAATCCACGTAGACATAATTATGATCCATTCAAACACAGAAAACTGAACATCGTCCGTCTCATTGAGACAGTCCACATAATGTCGAATTACTACGCCAAACAGAGACGCGTCACACTTGGTTACGGATGGCGACGCTCAAATCAACACGCTTCACAATAATGTCAAATCTCTCATTTAACTTTCACTACACTTCATAAAGCTGGACCCAGTATATTGAAGTCTCTATCACTTCACTATCCTATGGCAGTATTTGCTATGGCGCTACATTGACCCCCCCCCCCCTTTCTTATTTAACGTTGTAAACTCGACAGGGCACGCGGAAGAAATCTGAAAGCAGGTCAAAGGTTACCCCCGAAAAAACGAAAAGTTCATGATTTTATCTAAGGGGTTGATGGGATACCATGCAGATTTGTGTTGTTTCGAGGGGGGGGGGGGGGGGGTGGGGGGGTGGGGGGGGGGGGGGGGGGGGGGGGGGGGGGGGGGGGGGGTTGACAAAGTATAGGACTACTGATTTCTGCGGCGTGTCATAAAAGGCGACTAATATAAGTTTGTACATGGGACTGGAAACCTCGTCATGTGACACATATTGTTACAGAAACCACTCTGTAACAGCACGTTAATGTTTTGGTGCATGCATCCTGCTGGAGAACCAGCTGCAATGGTGACTAGATGCTCCACGGGGAGCGAAAAGGTTAATGTCCAATAAAAGTTAATTGCTTCCTTCTAAAATGAGTAATACGCTTTTTGCGCACTCGGTTGTTTCAGGACATCGCCATTACTCGTTTAGTTGTCCTTGGTAATCTGAACATCCTTCTATAAAACTACATCTTTGTCCCCGCCAGGGCTTTTCCCGCTTGTTTACTAATTGTCCGTAACTCACTTCCGTGTATTACGATTGGCTGTATATAACACTGAAGAATTATCTTTTTTACTTGCTTTGACAAAGCGTTATTGAATTAAAAAAACCTTTATTTTATGGAACGCTGCTTTTTTTTTTTTACTTTGTTAGTGCATTCTGGAGAAGTCGTTTACTTCGAGATGACAGTTACTTCTGTCTCTTTTTTTATGGCATCCACAATAAACATAGCCGTAATTTAAAATAACTGATATGTTTGAAGTCTTGCAGAAATTAAGTGAGGACGGCAAACCATAAGTCAGAAGAATTCAGGACCACCACTGGTGTAAGACAAGGTGATATCCTGTCACCTTATCTTTTCATACTCCTCATGGACGATGTCATCAAGGCATGTAAGGAGAGGACAAGAAAGTATTCAGTGGAGTACTGGAAGATGAGACAGGTCTGTATTTCAGAGCTGGCATTGTGCTGATGATGTTGACCTGATTACTAAATCAGAGGCACATCTTCAATCCAACCTGCAAGTCTGGAAAGAACAGGTGGAGAAGAGAGGGATGATCATAAGCAGCTCGAAAACAAAAACCATGGTGATATCACGAGAGGAAAGAAGACATCAGATTAAGCTGGGAGAACAGGTCCTGGAGCAGGTCGACCACTTTAAATACCTTGGAGCTGTCATAGACCGGAAGGGAGGCATCAAAGCAGAGTTGTCTACCTGAAGAGCAGCAGCTGGGAGACTTTTTCAAGCCATAATTCGAGGATTCCTCAGCAAAAAAGAAGTTGGTAAGAAGACGAAGATGGCTGTATACCGCTCCACCTATGTCCCAGTCTTGACGTATGGATGCGAGTCATGGGCAATGACTACAACCCACAAAAGCCAGATCCAAACCTCAGAAATGAGGTATTTGAGGAAGATAGCTGAAGTAACAAAAAGAGACATGGTCCGCAATCAGACCATACGTCAAGGCCTTAAAACCCAACCCCTGCAGACCCAAGTAGAACAGTCCCAACTGAGATGGTTTGGCCATGTATGCAGAATGGGAGAAGATCGGCTACCACGGCAAGCATGGGAAACTAAGAGCCAGGGATCCAGACCTCCAGGACGACCCAAAGTCCGCTGGGAGGACAACATTAGACAATCTTTGAAGGACCGAGGACTAGAATGGAACCAAGCCAGGCGGAAGACAGCCGATAGAATAGTATGGCGCTCTCTCTTACAAACCTCTACACCTCACGGTAGAAGAGGAATGACTAAGTAAGTAAGTGATATGTTTGATAAGTAGAACTTTAACTAAATAATTCTGGTCGATGTTTTTTTTATTTTTTGAGATACTATTAAATAAACGACCCGTGTAGTTCTTTGAGGTCTCTGAAGAGACGGAGAAATAATAGGTCTAGTACACCCTCAGGCCAAGCCGTACAAGGCGACTAATATGAGTTTGTGCATGGGGCTGGCAACCTCTTCATTAAAAATAAATTGACACAAAAACTACCGCCGTAGGAACACGTGACTACTTGGCAAGGCTTCCTGAAAGTAGTCCAGCGGCAGTGGCGGTTGTTGCTCCGTAAGAGGCGTAAATGAAAATGATGAGGATTATATAAAAGTTGACTTTTCAGGCGCTTTCAGTTTTTGATACCATACCCAAAAACGGGTGGGTGGTGATTACAGAGCTGATGGAAGAATGACGTCAAAGTGACGTCGATTCTCTCTGTGGGATACGCAAAGATCAGTTAATTCCTGAATTAATTGCGCGTGTAACCCACGCGTGAGGAACTTCTCGCGGAGCAGAAACAGGTTAGAAGTCTACCTGGGCTGATGATCCCACTCTTAAGATTTTTTTCTCCTTCTTTAGTGACCTTTTATTATATTTTTCTCCACCAAAGAGGAAAGATGTCGACACAGATATAATAAAAAAAATCATTTGTGAGTCTCCCTGCTGTTTTAGCTAGGCAACTTTCGCAGTAAATCGCTCATCAGAAGCGTTTCTGACTTTGATTAACCCTCAAAGACTTAATCCACGTACTTCCTTCAGTTAGTTACAAATTAACACTGCGACCTTTTTTCTTTTCTTTCTTAAGAAACCATCCCAAACTTAACAGTCAGAAAACCCGATGGCACATCTCAGTCTGTCACGTTGTCCATCGATGCTTAATTTAATCTGTTTTTTTCCCTTCGTGGTAGTGAATTTAATGACGGGGTAAACGAAAAATAGGTAAAGCGTCCTACTCCGACTTAATCTTTTCTATAGCATATAGAATTCCCTATGTTACAGCCATAAGGCCTTTGTCCGGTACAAACGAACGATAAGGGAAGAAAAAAATAATAGCGAGAACTTCTTCTAGTAGCCTGGTGGTGCAGGAGATCATGTCTCTTCACAACTTACTGTCTACAGTAGTATTTATCAGTTCTGTTGTTGACATCTTTCCATGCCATGATGTCAAACTGTCCAGTACTTGCTCTCTTTGTCTTTCTGTATATCTTTTTCCTTCACTATTTCCTGTTGTTACAATATATAGTTGCCCCCCTTCAGTCATAACTGACTATGAGAATGCGCCCCTGAGGTGATAGCCCTCAGCTGCGTTGTTTGTCTTCTACGTGTTTCTTTCGGAGTGTTCTTTTCTCTTGCGCTTATTGTGAGAGCTTTTTTTCGCCAAATCTGAGGTGGCGCCGTAGGGAGCATCGCCACTTAGTGCGATCGGCAGCTGGATGTATGTCCAGTGCCTTCATGTCTCTCTTGTACACATCTTCAAACCTCATCTGGGGTCCCCCAACTGTTCTTTTGCCATGTGCCATTTGCCCGTAGAAGATATCTTTAGAGATGCGACCATCTTCCTTGCAGCGGACATGCCCTGGCCTTCGTAGTCATTATCATGATTATTACATCTTCACCACGTCTAAGTAATCGGTCTAAGTAGTGTATACATGCTTTGAAGGCCAGCACGTTACAGCACCTCGACATTTGTCACTTTGTCCTTCCACCAAATACCAAGGATGTGTACAATATATACTAAGTTAACTACATTAAAACATTTTTTTTTTAATGAAATGGACGTAGCTGATGATGCTCTGTTAAAAAATCGGATGGTGTGGTGAAGTTAATCAAGGGTTTGCTTTGTGATATGTAGTGGGTTTGATGGTATTGTATGGTGGTGATGGTACTACGTGTGATGCATGAGGTCAGCTGTGAAGGCTCCTGAGATAAAATGTAACTGAGAGTTGTCAGAAGGCCCTTCTCGCTACCACTACGACCTCACACTTATCTTTTTTTTTTTTTTCTAATGAATGTGGCTACGTTAAATGTCTAGGGTAATGATATGTAATGTGGTGTGATAGTTTATAGACACACACACAGATATTTACTAAGTCTAATAATATTAACAAATGTTATAATACACTGAACTAACTCAAGTGTGTAAAATTTTTGATAGAAATTTTTTTACATTTATTTTGTTCTGGATCAAGTTTTATTTTGACCAGAACTTATAAAAGATTTAGAAATTATGAAAGAAATGCATGGAATATTACATAATAAATGCAAGAGTGTACATATGTAAGTACTAGACTATTTAGTTTTATTAATGTTTATACTAGTCATCTAATTGGGAGGATAGTTAATGGTTGTGCTGTTGGGGTGGCCTCATCACTCCAGTCTATATTGACTACACCTTGTCCAGAAATGGCAGGAATTTTATGGGATTGTTAGTAACTAAATGGAGTTGGTGAATTTCCAGCAGACCAGAGGCTCACTCAACTTTGAAGATGTAGCTCTGGTGCTGAGATCTGGTGGCCCCACCTCTCCGTGCTTGGGGGCAATAATAGTCTGCTCTGACACAACGTTACTGCACGGATCCACTCTGGTAAAATCACCAACTTAGTTTACACCGCCTTGGTGACAACTGAAACTCACAGCTCTGCAATCAAAGTATTGGCTATGTGTCAAAAGTCCATTCTCTAACCATGTCTGGACACAACACTACACAACAACAACACCATATAGACAGGTCAGATCTCTCTGACCATACAGCACATTTTACCATGGTGGTTTCACATCAGATAGGTCCTCCCAGACTACAGATTCTGAAATATGTTTATTAGTTTCCTCCCCTAAAATAGTACTCAACACTTGATCTGTCCTTCCTAATCCTTGCTGGAGTTTATGTATTTTATTTGTCTCTAGACCCTGAACTGGGGCGGGGGGTCCAGAGCAAATCCTTACTTGTTTGTAAGGCTAGATTTCGATATGGCAGTATCAAATCACTCGAAACATTAAACAATATTCAAAAAATACAAAGAAATAATTTCAATCTTACCAGATTATGAATAAAGAACACAGAAATGCTAGCAAAACTCAGCTGAGCTGCTGGCTATAGTATGGCGTCCCTGAACTTATTTCAATTTATTTCATTTGGAAATCACCACACTTGAAATTTACTGTGTCTATCACTGGACAACTATTGAGGAATGGCCCCAAATGCGCGTCTGAGCGCCGATAATATGATTGTCTGTGGCCAATCACTGCCTTGTGTTTTTCAATTCAAAATTTCCTACACTAAAGTCATTTCAGTCATGCTTCAGTCAAGTATGGATTTTTATCTGTTAGTCTGTCCGTCTCTACTTGCGTTTTCACAAAAACGTACTTGTTTTTTGAACCAACCTATTCATCCCCTCTACAATTTTGCCTGAAAAATTATTTTTAGCCACAGCTTCCACCAATTCCCCTTCTCTTTCATTCTAACTAGATTTGGACACTTGAGTCTTCAAGGTCGCGATTTTTGTGCAAATAGTGAGATGTTTGATTCAATGCAGTCTTTCGCTGTTGTGAACAACACAGTCTTTTGTCAATGTCTTCATTATTATCTATCCGTCTGTATAATTAAAAGCATATTATTTCACTGCTCAGAATGGGCCATCCGGCCAGCTAATTTTTATATTCCTAACATTAATATTAAGAAAAAGTTACTTTTTGAATTTTGTAATATTTCAAGCATCTGCGTTTAGCCGCTGAATTCAAATAAAAGGCTTGGTATCGCAAAAGCGTCCAATAAATGACTGTGGCGTATCATATCCAAGGTCCCTTCTGTCGAATTCCTTACTTTATGTCAACTTGGGGGGGGGGGGAGAGAACGTGACTTTTCCTCCTTGCCCCACCAATTTGCGTCCATTAACCTCGCTAGTTCAAGTACGCGTTCAGTCAGATTTTTGTCTTTTGATCCTCGTTCCGTTTTGCCTTCAAGTCTAACACCTGATGACCCGCGGCGCGGGCGATCATGTATTCCAGCAGCTTACGCATTGGTTTTTTTATCCCTACGTTGTATCATTGGAGATATTTTGACGTTGTATCACTGTTAATTTTTACGACACATCTCCCCACCTGAAAACATGCCTACGGCAAGTTCTAAAACCAGTGATACACATAGACAAAATCTCTCCTTACGCCTGCCATTACTCTAATTTTGATCACAGGGGTGCCGACTGAGGAAATCTGCACCGACATTCAATTTACCTGGGATATATTGGATACTAAACTGATAAGGTTGAAGCAATAAAGACCACCTCAGCAATCTTGCGTTTTCATGCTTAGCCTGAGATAAGAATACGAGAGGCTGATGATCCGTCTCGACCACAAAAGTCCTACCATACAGATAGATTTGAAACTTCTTTATTGCCCAGACCAACGCTAAACATTCTTTTTCGCTTGTGGAGTATCCTTGTTCCGCCTTATTCAATTTGCGGCTTGCATAAGCGACTGGTTTCAGTTCCCCATCAGGTGAAGATGATCTTTGCAACAACGCCGCCCCGAGTCCTACATTACTGGCATCGGTTCTCAAGACAAAGTCCTGTGTCAAATCAGGTAGTTTGAGAATGGGCTTGCTAGTGAGTTTTTCCTTTAAATCCTGGAACGCTAATTCACTTTGCGCAGTCCAATTAATTTTATCTGGAAGTCCCTTGCGAGTCAGATCAGTCAGAGGCGCACAAATAGAGTTAAAATCTTTGATATATTTTTGATAAAATCCGCATAACGACACAAATGATCGCACGTCTTTTTTTGTTTGTGGTCTAGGTGCTCTCTGCAGTTTTTCCAAGTTCTTAGGATCAGGGGTCATATTACCCTGATATACAGTGTGCCCCAAGAATTCCAACTCTTTGCATCCAATACAACATTTTGTTGGCCTAGCAGTTAAGTTCGCCTCCCGAAGCCTATTAAATAAACATTTCTAGAGCTTCAATGTGTTCTTCAAATGTCTCTGTGGCGACGAGAATATCATCCATGAAATTCGTGATACATGGGTTATTCAGGGGATCCAACAATTTGCGCATCATCCTTGAAAACACACTCGGAGCATTTTTTCAGTCCGAATGGTAGCATATTGAATTCATAATGTCCATCCGAAGTGCTAAAAGCCAAATAAGGTCTCACTTCAGGCTTCACTGGGATCTGGTAATAGCCTTTACTAAGATCCACCTTTGAAAAGTATTTTGCCTTGTTCAGTCTGGCAAATAACTGTTTTGTGTCTGGTAATGGATCCACTTGTCCTTCTGTGACAGCATTCAGTTTCCTGTAATCTATGCACAGTCTGTGTTCCCCAGACGGTTTTCTCAGCAATACGACACTAGAACTAAAAGATGATTCACTGTGCGAAATAATCCCTCCTTCAACAAATAATCTATTTCTTCCTTCAATGCCTTCTCCTTCGCGAACGGAATAGAATAGGCTCTCATACAGATTGGGTTTGAGTCTACCAGTTTCATGTCATACTGTAGCAAATTTGTATGTCCTGGTTTATCTGTTAATACATCTGTATGTTCCTCCAGAACCTGTTGAACTCTCTCCCTCTGATTTTTAGTCAGGTGCTTACTGACTTTTACCTGTGCTGCTGTTTCACAAGGATGTAATGGGTATTCATGTGAGGTGAGTGGTTCCCTTTGCATCTGAGTTGCAATAGCCAAGGTCAATAAGGGGGTGCTTTCCTGGAGTGGTCTGTCCAGATACTTCTTTAACAAGTTTACATGATAAACTTTCTCCTTCCCCTTTTTGTCAATTTTATAGTTTGTTCTAGACACCTTCTCTAGAACCATATATGGACCTTGCCAACCAATTTGTAATTTATTCTGGCTACCGGGTAGTAGAAGAAGCACCTTCTCTCCCACAGCTAGTTCTCGGTCCTTTGCCTTCCTATTAAAATATGCTGCATGTTTCTTCCTGGCTTGTTTCAAATTATCATTTGCCAGTTTCCATCCAGCTTTCAAACGAGTGGTCAGTTCGTTCACGTATTGATAAGATGAGGTAACAGTCTCTTCCGCCTTCTCATCTGTCCAGGTCCTTAATAGAGCTTCTAATGGACCTTTTATTGGCCTCCCAAATAGCAGAGTTGCAGGAGCCATCCCGGTTGAACTATGTGGTACCTCCCGGTACGCAAACAATGCGGCGGGCAGGAATTGATCCCACAGATCCGGTTTTTCGTGTGCCAGCTTTCTCAGGATAGAAATGAGAGTCCCGTTGAACCTCTCTACCTGGCCGTTCCCTTGTGGATGGTACGGACTACAATGAAAGTGTCTGGCTTGAAATAGTTTAAAAACCTCTTCCGTTAGTTTCCCCTTGAACTGAGATCCATTATCCGTCAAGATTTGATGCGGGAATCCTAATCTGGTAAATATTGTAAGTAGTGCCTCTGCTACATGTTTTGAATCAATTGATGGCAGGGCTACCGCCTCTCCCCACATAGAACAAGTGTCCACCAGAGTAAGGATGTAACTGTTCCTCCTCTTGGTCCGAGTGAGAGGTCCTACAATATCCACTGCAACCCTCTCAAAAGGTGTTCCCACTATGGGCATTTCCCCTAGAGTTGCAGGAGCAGTCCAGTGCTTTGGAGCTACCCTTTGACATTCTGGGCAGGATTTGACATATCTTTTTATATCCTCCGTTATCCCTGGCCAGAAGTAATGACAAGCTATACGCTGTCCTGTGGCGCTGATCCCCATGTGACCACTGAAGGGAATCGCATGCCCGAGTTCCATCACTTTATCTCTATATGAAGTGGGAAGAACCAGCTGGTTGTGACCATTTATTCCAGTTCCGGCCTTCCTGTATAATAGTTTGTTCTTCATGAAATATTCTCCCTTGCTCGGAGGTGTGTGGCATTTGGGCAATTTTTTAAAACATGGCTTGAGTGTCCTATCCTCAGCCTGCGCCTTCCTCATCTCCTCTGGATGAGCATTTATAGGTTCACCTTCTTCCTCCTTCTTCTGTGACCTGGTCTGCACTGTCGCCATGATCACAGGTCTCTCGGGATTCCCCAAGAAGACCTATCTACACCCCAATATCAGAGGGTAGATTGGTTCATCTATCACTGCTGCTCTGATTTCTCCTTCCACATAGCGAGTTTTCACCGTTATCCTTGCGATGGGAAGTGTCATGAGTGGTATGTCCTTAGTTGCCCCTTGTATTTCCACTGTTTCTGTGGTATACTGACTTGGGTCCACTAGGCTAGACTTCACAACTGAATCATAATCCAAACCTGTATCATAAAGGCACCTTATGGTGACCCCATTACAAATAACATCCTCACAAACTGGGGGGTGATAAGGTTCCTGTTGTCCATTAGGATTAACCTTTAATCTTTGCGTCCCCGACTTCATTGCAGCAATGTTTGAAGGTTTCCTTCTACAAAATTCGGTGTTATGGTTATCCTTCTTGCACCATTTACACCATCTTTTTCCTTGGTTCAACGGTTTTCTTTCATTGAATTTTTGGTCATTGAACTGTGAGTTTCTGTCTCTGTAGTCATTTCTTGGCCGTTCAAAGTTTGTCCTACCTTTATTTCCCTGCTCCCTATTATCAAATTTATTAAATTGCTGTGGAGCTTTAAAATTATCTATGTGCTTCTTTTTAGCACCACTTACCTCTGCCTGGGCTGCCTGATACCTCTCAGCAACATTTAAAACCTCCCCCAACTTCTCTGCACCTTGTTCCATGAGAAATTTTCTCATGTCTGGAGCCATGGACTCTCTCAATTGCTCAATCATGATCATTTCTTTAAGATCTTGGGTCTTCCCCAGAGCAGTCCATTTCTCCAAATAGGTTTCTAGTCTGGCAGAGAATTGGTGGTATGTCTCCCCAGACAACAGTTTGGCATTTCTAAATTTCTTACGGTAAAATTCCCCATTTTTTTCGTACCTCAATAACAAAGCCTGCTTTAACATGTCATAATTGTCTTGGTCTTCCCTGTTCATTTTAGCAAATACTTCATAAGAAGTACCTCTCAGTCCCTGTGATAGCTTTAAACTCCACCTCTCTCTCTCTAACCCATAGGTAGTAGCTAATAACTCAAAACGTCCTAGGTACCCCTCTATGTCATCGTCTTTTTCAACAAAATGGTCTAAATGAAATCCCATAGCTGAGTTTGAGGCTCCCAGACTAGGCGCAGCATCTGAGGCAAAAGGGCTGGCACCATTTTCAGGAGCCTGGCCTTGTAATTCCAGCTCCCTTAGTCGTAATTCGTGCTCCCTTTGCAACCTTCTATCTTCTGCCTCCCTTTCGGCCTTTTTATCTTCTGCTTCCCTTTCGGCAGTCAATCTTTTTTCTGCTGCCTCTAATGCCTTTGCCTCTTTGTCAGCCTCAATCTGCAACCTCTTAGTCTCAGCCTCAATCTGTAACCTCTTCTCTTCAGCCAACCTTTCAGACTCTAATTTTCTTTCAGCCTCTTTTTCTAATCTCCTTTCTTCCCGTTCAATATATTTATCACATTCAGCCGTTACGTATTGAATTAAAATCTGACCATCCATTCCCATCTCCTTTGCGGTCAGCACAGCAGCTGATCGGAATTTTGCTAGCTCCGCCATACTTTTTAGACAATATAATAATATACAAGATAAATCTCTAACCACTAACTTACTTCTAATTACTATAGTCTAAATACTTCTAATTAATTAATTAACTAATTACTTATTACTGGCTGTGAAGATTCACCAACTTTTATATGCAGGGACACTTTTAATTTTAAAGGGAATTTTACAATTTTGTTTCCCTAATTTTATTTCTCCCACCAGGAGATCCTAATATTACTGTTGGGCTAATGATCCCGGGACAAAGAGACCCCAATATATGTAGTGGGTTTGATGGTATTGTATGGTGGTGATGGTACTACGTGTGATGCATGAGGTCAGCTGTGAAGGCTCCTGAGATAAAATGTAACTGAGAGTTGTCAGAAGGCCCTTCTCGCTACCACTACGACCTCACACTTATCTTTTTTTTTTTTCTAATGAATGTGGCTACGTTAAATGTCTAGGGTAATGATATGTAATGTGGTGTGATAGTTTATAGACACACACACAGATATTTACTAAGTCTAATAATATTAACAAATGTTATAATACACTGAACTAACTCAAGTGTGTAAAATTTTTGATAGAAATTTTTTTACATTTATTTTGTTCTGGATCAAGTTTTATTTTGACCAGAACTTATAAAAGATTTAGAAATTATGAAAGAAATGCATGGAATATTACATAATAAATGCAAGAGTGTACATATGTAAGTACTAGACTATTTAGTTTTATTAATGTTTATACTAGTCATCTAATTGGGAGGATAGTTAATGGTTGTGCTGTTGGGGTGGCCTCATCACTCCAGTCTATATTGACTACACCTTGTCCAGAAATGGCAGGAATTTTATGGGATTGTTAGTAACTAAATGGAGTTGGTGAATTTCCAGCAGACCAGAGGCTCACTCAACTTTGAAGATGTAGCTCTGGTGCTGAGATCTGGTGGCCCCACCTCTCCGTGCTTGGGGGCAATAATAGTCTGCTCTGACACAACGTTACTGCACGGATCCACTCTGGTAAAATCACCAACTTAGTTTACACCGCCTTGGTGACAACTGAAACTCACAGCTCTGCAATCAAAGTATTGGCTATGTGTCAAAAGTCCATTCTCTAACCATGTCTGGACACAACACTACACAACAACAACACCATATAGACAGGTCAGATCTCTCTGACTGTCATGAAATATTCTAATCCACATATATAAATTATTAGGTAAATATGAAGCCTAACAAATAAAATTAATAAAGAGAAGAGCAATGGTAAAATAACAGTGCTGTCACAAAGAATGTACTCGAAATCCCCCTTGTTTTCTGCTTCGTCTGCAAATTGTAACGCTTTCACGTTGATATAAAAGCTTACTGTATTATTACCCGCCTTCTTCAATGAAACGTGTGCTGCATTTCTAAGAAAAAACATTGAGAGACTGCGTAATGACCTAAATTAATCCTAACATTAATTATATTACGTTACCAAAACGAACGAACAGATGGACAAAAGGATAGCGAGAGGGGAGGGCTGAAAATCAGGAACGCATGCAACACGCGACGCGCGATATACAAATGCTGGCATCACGCGTGTAAGTCTACAAGCACTAACTTTTTCAGACGGACAGTGATAAAATACACTACCCTTTCCCAGAGTTAGGTTTATAAATCATAACAGACTCTTATTAGAAAAGATAACAATAGATGGGTTTACGTTTGAACACATAACAGTACCCAGACAGCACATCTTCCAAACAGGAGGTAGAAGAAATTGCATATTTTGAACGCAGCCACGTAGCTCCTTTAAATTAGTATTTTTGGGTTCCTTAGGGCTTGCTGACAAATAATATGTAAAACGTTACGCAAATAGTCCAGGAATTAATAAATTATACCCAAAATAAAATATTGGGGGTGCCTGACAGCATAAAATCATTTCTGCTCATAAGATTTTTTTTTTTAACGTGTTTGAAAAAAATTTACGTTACAGAAATAGCCTACCATGTAAACTCCAAATTGATTGGAGCGCAACAAATGAAAGCCTAACCACGATTGGTCGGGCTATAAATACTATCTTGGTTGTTAGGGGAAACGGGGAAAGGTAACATTTTTTCAAACACTTGTCGAAACGTGGCTCATTGGCCAGTCTCGCTGATATACACACTTGGGAGCGTTAGTTCGAGACCACTTGTTTAAAATAGCTTGATAAAGCATCAGTGCGTTGAAGCCAGCATATATTTGGCTAAATTAAAAGCCTGGAAGATAAGCAGAAGGAAATTTGTGCCAGTTTGTGCCAGAATTCATTGCTAATCAACGTATCTGTGTTATTCGTATGAATTGTGGTAAGCTTGAACCATTTAATATCTTTTAATGAAAATTGAATGTGAATTGTTGATTTATGCCTGTATATATATGTGTAGTTCAGGGGCAAACGTGAGGTAAAGCCTAAAATGCTCCAGCCTGAACAGAGGGTGTCGGAGAGAAGTAAAACGGCATGGAATGGCCAAATAGTACACTGACACCTGGATGATTGACTAGAAAGAAATAATGCTGGAAGTGCAGAGGCGTAGTGACCATTAAGGATGGTAATGCTGGTATAAAGTATTTCAGATGAAGCTGACTGTTGGCCTAACGCTCTGAACGCAATGTTTGTGCTGTATTGTGATCAGTGTAAAAGAGAATATAAATTAGTTATGAAGTAGAAGGTACATCCTTCTTGATTTCAGGGACAGTGGTCTTGATGGTACTGAGCAGCATCTGGTCAGAGATTTGCTGAATCCAGTGTCGGACAGCATACTCCTTGGTCCTTTTAGCTATCAGTGAGGTGTCTCCAGAGCCCAGAAGAGAATTCGAGCAGAGGAGTCCTCTCCTGCCGCCATCACTCAAGATAAGCAGAGTTGGCCAGCTGAGCTCAACATTATGTCCCCTCATCTTGAAATAACTTTATAAAAATACCATTCAGAGGGGAATTTACTTGTCTTAAAATCAGGAACTGTGAACATCTCCAATAATAGTCCCTAAAGACAAACTATTGAAGTCATGATGACCAATACCAACAGAGCTTGAACAAAACAAAACCAGTATTACCTCATTTTACTACTACACAACTGACACACATAGAACATTTGTACTAATATATGTCACTACAATATTCATATTAAATACATTCTGTACATAACTTGTAATTTAAATTGATTGTGATTCCTGGTTCCCTTGTAGTTGAATCAGGACACATATTCATTCATGCCAGTAATGAATACATATTGTTATTTGAAAGTTCATCAGTGACTCTTTTAAGATATCTTTGTAGAGTGTTATATGTATGTGAGTGTCACAGTGTTGTCAAGAGTAGTGGATTAAATTAAATTGTTTATCTGTCTGTTGTTGTGACTTACACTTCACCATACTCATACCCTAGACACATAACGTAGCATCACACTATTCCAGAATAATTCTGACTGAGATATATAGATATGTGGTAGCAAGTAAGGTTATATATATAATATACTACTCTTATTAGATATATATATACCTTCACAGCTGATCTCAGTCAGTACACTAAGTCCCTTATAAATATTTATAACATCCCACTTCACCACATATATTGGGGTCTCGCTCTTGGGATTTTGAATCTTTCACTATTAAAAATATTGGGGGGTAATTCACTTCAGGGAATATAAGAATTAAAAGGTATCCTTGGGTGGAATTAAATAAGGTTGAGCTCACGGTGCCTGTGTTGTCCATTAGAGATTGAATTGTTGGTTAGACATTATATATAAAGTTACCTGATAGACAATGGCGGACCTGGCCAAATTTCGATCTGCTGCGGTTCAGACTGCAAAAGAGTTAGGATTAGATGGGCAAGTTATGGTTGCCTATGTCACAACGGAATGTGACAAATTTATTGAACGCGAAGAAAGAAGATTAGAAAAAGAAGCCGAAAGAAGGTTAGAGGCTGAAAGGGAAATTAAGAAGTTACAATTTGAAGCTGAGGCTGAGACTAAGAGGTTGCAAGCTGAGGCTGAGACTAAGAGGTTGCAGATTGAGGCTGACAAAGAGGCTAAAGCATTGGAAGCCGAGGAAAGAAGACAAGCTGCAGAAAGGGAAGAGAAGAAATTAGCTGCAGAAAGAGAAGAGAAGAAATTAGCTGCAGAAAGAGAAGAGAGGAAATTAGCTGCAGAAAGGGAAGCAGAAGATAAAAGATTACAAAGGGAACATGAGTTACGACTAAGGGAGTTTGAGTTTCAAGGCCATGCTCCTGAAAATGGTGCCAGTCCCTTTGCCTCTGATGCTACGGTTACTCAAGGAGCCTCAATCTCAGCTATGAACTTTCATTTAGATCATTTTTGTTGAGAAAGACGATGATATTGAGAGCTATATAAATAGGTATGAACTATTAGCTACCACGTATGGGTTAGAGAGAGAAAGGTGGAGCTTAAAGTTATCTCAGGGACTTCGTGGGGCAGCTTATGAAGTTTTTGCAAAAATGAGCAGAGGTGATCAGGAAAATTATGACATGCTAAAGCAGGCTCTTTTGTTAAGGTATGAAAAGAATGCAGAGTTTTACAGGAAAAAAATTTAGGAATGCTAAACTACTGTCAGGTGAAACCTATCACCAGTTCTCTGCACGCATAGAGACATACTTGGAGAAATGGACTTCTCTGGGGAAAACCCAAGATCTTAAGGAAATGGTCCTTATAGAGCAACTAAGAGAGTCCATGGCTCCAGACCTGAGAAAGTTTCTCATGGAACAAGGTGCAGAGAGGCTGGGTGAGTTGCTAAATGTTGCTGAAAGGTATCAAGCAGCTCAAGCAGAGGTAACAGGTAATAAAAAGAAACAGGTGGACAACTTTAGGGCACCACAGAATTTTAATAAATTTGATCCTAAGGATCAAAATAAAGGTAAGCACCAATTTGATAGGCCACGGTATGAAAATAAAAATAAAGTCCCACAATTCGATGAAAGGAAATATGATGAAAGAAAATCTTTCAACCAAGGAAAAAGGTGGTGTAAAAATTGTAAGATGAACAATCATGACACTGACCATTGTAGAAGGAAACCTCCTCATTTTGCTGCTATGACATCGGGGAAAAAGGAAAAGAAGGGCAAACCTGAAGAATTACAGGAACCATACCACCCCCCAGTGTGTGAAGATGTCATCTGTAATGGTGTCACTATAAGATGTTTATATGATACCGGTTTAGATTACGATTCCGTTGTGAGTTCTCACCTGGTGCAGGCCGATCAATACACCACAGAAACAGTGGAGATTCAAACTGCAACCAAGGATGTAGCTACCATGACACTTCCCGTCGCCCGAATAAAAGTGAAAACGCGATATGTGGAAGGAATCATAAAAGCAGCAGTGATAAATGAGCCAATCTACCCTCTAATATTGGGGTGTAGATATGTCTTCTTGGGGAATCCCAAGAGACCTGTGATATTGGCAACAGTGCAGACCAGATCACAGTCAAAGAAGGAGGAGGATAATCCCATAAATACTCACCCAGATGAGATGAGGAAGGCACAGGCGGAGGACAAAACACTCAAGCCATGTTTCAAGAAGTTGCCCAAATCTCATACACCTCCAGGCAAGGGAGAGTTTTATATGAAGAACAAACTGATATATAGGAAGGCTGGATCTGAATCCAATGGTCACGGACAGCTGGTCCTTCCCACTTCATATAGGACTAAAGTGTTGGAACTAGGGCATGCGATTCCCTTCAGTGGTCATATGGGAATCAGCGCAACAGGACAGCGAATAGCTTGTCACTATTTCTGGCCAGGAATAACTGAAGATATCAAACGATATGTAAAATCCTGTCCAGAGTGCCAACGAGTAGCACCTAAACATTGGACTGCACCAGCAACTCTGGGGGAAATGCCCATAGTGGGAACACCCTTTGAGAGAGTTGCCGTGGATCTTGTGGGACCTCTCACCCGAACCAAGAGAAGGAACAGCTACATTCTGACTCTGGTGGACACTTGTTCTATGTGGGGAGAGGCAGTAGCCCTGTCATCGATTGATTCTAAACATGTGGCAGAGGCATTGCTCACAATTTTCACAAGGTTAGGCTTTCCCAATCAAATCTTGACTGATAATGGCTCTCAGTTCAAGGGGGAAACTAACTGAAGAAGTTTTCAGGATCTTTCAGGCCAAACACTTCCATTGTAGTGTGTATCATCCCCAAGGGAACGGCCAAGTGGAAAGATTTAACGGCACATTGATGTCGATCCTGAGAAAGTTGGCACACGAAAAACCAGATACATGGGACCAGTACCTGCACGCCGCCCTCTTTGCTTATCGGGAGGTACCCCATAGTTCAACCGGTATGGCCCCGGCAACATTATTGTTTGGAAGGCCAATAAAAGGTCCACTTGAAGCTTTGTTAAGAACGTGGACTGATGAAAAGGCAGAGGAAAACATTACATCTTCATACCAATATGTGAATGAGCTGACCACTCGGTTAAAAAACTGGCTGGAAACTTGCCAATGAAAATTTGAAACAAGCCAGGAAGAAACATGCTGCCTATTATAACAGGAAGGCGAAAGACAGAAATTTGGCTGTGGGAGAGAAGGTACTGCTTCTTTTGCCCGGGAGTCAGAATAAGTTACAAATTGGATGGCAGGGTCCATATACAGTTCTAGAGAAGGTGTCTAGAACAAATTATAAGATAGATAAGAAGGGGAAAGAAAAAATCTATCATGTGAATCTCCTGAAGAAATATTTGGAAAGAGAACATCAGGAAGAGACACACTTGTTGACCTTGTCCATCGCCATGGAGATGAAAAAGGAACCACTTTCATCATTTGAATATCCATTACACCCCTGTGAGACAGCAGCACAGGTGAAAATCAGTACACATTTAACGAAAACTCAGAAAGAGAGAGTGCAACAGGTTCTAAATAATCATGCAGAGGTGTTAACAGACCGACCAGGGCATACAAACCTATTGGAATATGATATGAAACTCATAGACTCCACACCTGTCTGTATGAAACCATATTCGATTCCGTTTGCTAAGGAAAAAGCTTTGAAGGAAGAGATAGACTATCTGTTGAAGGAAGGAATTATTTCGCACAGTGAGTCTTCGTATAGTTCCGGTGTTGTACTCTTAAGGAAGCCCTCTGGAGAACATAGACTCTGTATAGATTACAGGAGACTGAATGCTATTACAGAAGGACAGGTGGATCCATTGCCGGATACAAATCAGCTGTTTGCCAGACTAAATAAAGCTAAATATTTCTCAAAAGTGGATCTGAGTAAAGGATACTATCAGATTCCAGTAAAGCCTGAGGTTAGACCATACCTAGCTTTTAGTACCTCAGAAGGACACTATGAGTTTAATAGATTGCCATTTGGATTGAAGAATGCGCCTAGTGTCTTCTCTAGAATGATGAGAAAAATTATTGGATCCTCTGAATAATCCCTGTATAACAAATTTTATGGATGATATCCTTATAGCAACAGAAACATTTGAGGAACACATTGACTCTCTGAACATGCTGTTTGATCGACTTAGGGAGGCAAATTTAACAGCCCGACCAACCAAATGTTGCGTTGGATGTAAAGAATTGGAATTTTTGGGACACACAGTTTATCAGGGAAACATGACCCCTGACCCAAAGAATTTAGAAAAACTACAGAAAGCCCCGAGACCACAAACCAAGAAGGACGTGAGATCCTTTGTCTCATTATGTGGTTTCTACCAGAAGTATATCAAAAACTTTAATTCCATATGTGCACCTTTAACGGAATTGACACGTAAAGGACTTCCAGATCGCATTACATGGACACCACAATGTGAAATGACTTACCAAGAATTGAAGGAAAAGCTCACAAGTAAACCCATTTTGAAATTACCTGACTTAAGTCAAGAATTCATAGTAAGGACGGATGCAAGTAATATTGGGTTAGGTGCAACTTTACTACAGAAATCAGATGCATTGGATGGGGAATTAAGCCCAGTGGCATATGCTAGCAGAAAGTTGAATAAAGCTGAAATCAACTACTCAACTAGCGAAAAAGAATGTCTTGCAGTAATATGGGCAATAAAGAAATTCAATATTTATCTATATGGGAAGGCATTTAAGTTGCAAACTGACCACAAACCTTTATCGTTTTTAGCACAGGCTAAGCATGAGAACTCTAGGTTACTCCGATGGTCTTTGCTTCTGGCTCCATATAATTTTAGCATTGAATATATATCTGGAAAAACCAATCTGGGAGCGGATTTTTTAAGCCGCCATCCGTGTGATGAGAATCACCGTAAACCCCAGAAATAATAATAAATTTCTCTATGTGTATATAGAATAAAGGACTGACATATAATGTCTGTTTTAAGAGGGGAGGTGTCATGAAATATTCTAATCCACATATATAAATTATTAGGTAAATATGAAGCCTAACAAATAAAATTAATAAAGAGAAGAGCAATGGTAAAATAACAGTGCTGTCACAAAGAATGTACTCGAAATCCCCCTTGTTTTCTGCTTCGTCTGCAAATTGTAACGCTTTCACGTTGATATAAAAGCTTACTGTATTATTACCCGCCTTCTTCAATGAAACGTGTGCTGCATTTCTAAGAAAAACATTGAGAGACTGCGTAATGACCTAAATTAATCCTAACATTAATTATATTACGTTACCAAAACGAACGAACAGATGGACAAAAGGATAGCGAGAGGGGAGGGCTGAAAATCAGGAACGCATGCAACACGCGACGCGCGATATACAAATGCTGGCATCACGCGTGTAAGTCTACAAGCACTAACTTTTTCAGACGGACAGTGATAAAATACACTACCCTTTCCCAGAGTTAGGTTTATAAATCATAACAGACTCTTATTAGAAAAGATAACAATAGATGGGTTTACGTTTGAACACATAACAGTACCCAGACAGCACATCTTCCAAACAGGAGGTAGAAGAAATTGCATATTTTGAACGCAGCCACGTAGCTCCTTTAAATTAGTATTTTTGGGTTCCTTAGGGCTTGCTGACAAATAATATGTAAAACGTTACGCAAATAGTCCAGGAATTAATAAATTATACCCAAAATAAAATATTGGGGGTGCCTGACAGCATAAAATCATTTCTGCTCATAAGATTTTTTTTTAACGTGTTTGAAAAAAAATTTACGTTACAGAAATAGCCTACCATGTAAACTCCAAATTGATTGGAGCGCAACAAATGAAAGCCTAACCACGATTGGTCGGGCTATAAATACTATCTTGGTTGTTAGGGGAAACGGGGAAAGGTAACATTTTTTCAAACACTTGTCGAAACGTGGCTCATTGGCCAGTCTCGCTGATATACACACTTGGGAGCGTTAGTTCGAGACCACTTGTTTAAAATAGCTTGATAAAGCATCAGTGCGTTGAAGCCAGCATATATTTGGCTAAATTAAAAGCCTGGAAGATAAGCAGAAGGAAATTTGTGCCAGTTTGTGCCAGAATTCATTGCTAATCAACGTATCTGTGTTATTCGTATGAATTGTGGTAAGCTTGAACCATTTAATATCTTTTAATGAAAATTGAATGTGAATTGTTGATTTATGCCTGTATATATATGTGTAGTTCAGGGGCAAACGTGAGGTAAAGCCTAAAATGCTCCAGCCTGAACAGAGGGTGTCGGAGAAAAGTAAAACGGCATGGAATGGCCAAATAGTACACTGACACCTGGATGATTGACTAGAAAGAAATAATGCTGGAAGTGCAGAGGCGTAGTGACCATTAAGGATGGTAATGCTGGTATAAAGTATTTCAGATGAAGCTGACTGTTGGCCTAACGCTCTGAACGCAATGTTTGTGCTGTATTGTGATCAGTGTAAAAGAGAATATAAATTAGTTATGAAGTAGAAGGTACATCCTTCTTGATTTCAGGGACAGTGGTCTTGATGGTACTGAGCAGCATCTGGTCAGAGATTTGCTGAATCCAGTGTCGGACAGCATACTCCTTGGTCCTTTTAGCTATCAGTGAGGTGTCTCCAGAGCCCAGAAGAGAATTCGAGCAGAGGAGTCCTCTCCTGCCGCCATCACTCAAGATAAGCAGAGTTGGCCAGCTGAGCTCAACATTATGTCCCCTCATCTTGAAATAACTTTATAAAAATACCATTCAGAGGGGAATTTACTTGTCTTAAAATCAGGAACTGTGAACATCTCCAATAATAGTCCCTAAAGACAAACTATTGAAGTCATGATGACCAATACCAACAGAGCTTGAACAAAACAAAACCAGTATTACCTCATTTTACTACTACACAACTGACACACATAGAACATTTGTACTAATATATGTCACTACAATATTCATATTAAATACATTCTGTACATAACTTGTAATTTAAATTGATTGTGATTCCTGGTTCCCTTGTAGTTGAATCAGGACACATATTCATTCATGCCAGTAATGAATACATATTGTTATTTGAAAGTTCATGAGTGACTCTTTTAAGATATCTTTGTAGAGTGTTATATGTATGTGAGTGTCACAGTGTTGTCAAGAGTAGTGGATTAAATTAAATTGTTTATCTGTCTGTTGTTGTGACTTACACTTCACCATACTCATACCCTAGACACATAACGTAGCATCACACTATTCCAGAATAATTCTGACTGAGATATATAGATATGTGGTAGCAAGTAAGGTTATATATATAATATACTACTCTTATTAGATAACATCCCACTTCACCACACTGACCATACAGCACATTTTACCATGGTGGTTTCACATCAGATAGGTCCTCCCAGACTACAGATTCTGAAATATGTTTATTAGTTTCCTCCCCTAAAATAGTATAGGTAATATGTTTCATTGATCTCAACTCTTGATCTGTCCTTCCTAATCCTTGCTGGAGTTTATGTATTTTATTTGTCTCTAGACCCTGAACTGGGGCGGGGGGTCCAGAGCAAATCCTTACTTGTTTGTAAGGCTAGATTTCGATATGGCAGTATCAAATCACTCGAAACATTAAACAATATTCAAAATATACAAAGAAATAATTTCAATCTTACCAGATTATGAATAAAGAACACAGAAATGCTAGCAAAACTCAGCTGAGCTGCTGGCTATAGTATGGCGTCCCTGAACTTATTTCAATTTATTTCAGTTGGAAATCACCACACTTGAAATTTACTGTGTCTATCACTGGACAACTATTGAGGAATGGCCCCAAATGCGCGTCTGAGCGCCGATAATATGATTGTCTGTGGCCAATCACTGCCTTGTGTTTTTCAATTCAAATTTCCTACACTAAAGTCATTTCAGTCATGCTTCAGTCAAGTATGGATTTTTATCTGTTAGTCTGTCCGTCTCTACTTGCGTTTTCACAAAAACGTACTTGTTTTTTGAACCAACCTATTCATCCCCTCTACAATTTTGCCTGAAAAGTTATTTTTAGCCACAGCTTCCACCAATTCCCCTTCTCTTTCATTCTAACTAGATTTGGACACTTGAGTCTTCAAGGTCGCGATTTTTTTGTGCAAATAGTGAGATGTTTGATTCAATGCAGTCTTTCGCTGTTGTGAACAACACAGTCTTTTGTCAATGTCTTCATTATTATCTATCCGTCTGTATAATTAAAAGCATATTATTTCACTGCTCAGAATGGGCCATCCGGCCAGCTAATTTTTATATTCCTAACGTTAATATTAAGAAAAAAGTTACTTTTTGAATTTTGTAATATTTCAAGCATCTGCGTTTAGCCGCTGAATTCAAATAAAAGGCTTGGTATCGCAAAAGCGTCCAATAAATGACTGTGGCGTATCATATCCAAGGTCCCTTCTGTCGAATTCCTTACTTTATGTCAACTCGGGGGGGAGGGGGGGGGGGTGGGGGGGGGGGCGGGGGGGTGGGGGGGGGGGGAGGGGGAACGTGACTTTTCCTCCTTGCCCCACCAATTTGCGTCCATTAACCTCGCTAGTTCAAGTACGCGTTCAGTCAGATTTTTGTCTTTTGATCCTCGTTCCGTTTTGCCTTCAAGTCTAACACCTGATGACCCGCGGCGCGGGCGATCATGTATTCCAGCAGCTTACGCATTGGTTTTTTATCCCTACGTTGTATCATTGGAGATATTTTGACGTTGCATCACTGTTAATTTTTACGACATGATAGCAGTTTTCAGATTGCAGAAGCACTGACAGCCTCGCTAAACATGCCATCATAAAGTACTATTCTCGCCTGCAGCGTTAACACTTATATCGGTCAACATCTTGTGAGAAATGGTCTACATTACCTCTGTGTCGCTGCGGACTCTCCTATATTTATTGTCTCTTCTGCATAATACACAACGGATCCATTTCGCACCATGAGATAATGGTTTTACGAAATCTGCCTCATCTGTTAATTTCAGCTAAGCAGCATATAACTCAGCATCATATATCTATTAGTCACTCTATATGTCTAGTTAAATACTTGGACTCCTAGGTTGCTTCGTTATGTTTTATGATTTAATTTTTAGTAAAGTTGAGAAAACTTTTTCACAAAGATAATATTGAAGAAAACAGGTGTATAGAACCTACTGTTGGGTTAGCGCATCTCTTTACACGTACTGAATGACAGTGTAACCGCTAGAAGACGTTGTGTACATTGTATACAGCTGAACAGAATAACGAAACTGAGACAGAATTAAAAAAAAGAAATACCCTAACACTTGCCACAAAATGTATACTTTATGTCGCATAATTCTTCTACTTCACTTCTTCTAATTCTTCCTCAACACTGATTATCTACCCCCATAGAAACAGCATTTGCTTGTCAACATCTCATCCATAGGTCAACAATTCTTTTCCTCTTCCGCTGGTTTTTTTTTCTTCCGTTTTTGTTTCTTCGTTTTAATTGTTTGTTGTTTTAATTTGAATAATTTGTTTTATATCCATGTAATATTATTATATAATGTAATATATGTGAGAATGTACCCGCATACCACTGTACTTTAGAAATGTGAATGTTTTCGTTTGCTTAAATGGGATGATGTATATGAGAATAAGCAGATATACATTTTTTTTTTAACTGCTCAAAGACTTTTCCTGCTACAGAATTGCGTAAGAAAGTGTTATTATTATTTAATTTTCCACCAAGAATGTATGGATATAAGCGAGAATGTGTTTATGTAATTTTTGTATTGATGATTGATGACACATTCAAAAATGCAGATTAATTGTCGACAGTTTGACCACATGAGTGAGTGTCGGTATGCAGGATTTATTTATTTCATTTATTTATTGTTTTGTTAATTTAATTTAATTTTTTATTTATTTATTTTTAAAAAAATTATTTATTTATTATTATTATTTTTAAATATTTAATTAATTAATTAATTAATTATTTATTTATTTATTTTTCTTTCATTACTATCTTGTTTGTTAAAAAAAAACCTACTCATTTTTTCTTATGATTGCATACTGTAAATGAATGCTGTTATGTTAACTTTATAATATTGCATGCCTTTAAATTAATGCATAAAGTAACATGTGGGAATTAAAGGATATAGTATGCAAGATAAATGAGAGTGGAAGAGCAGAATGTCAGACGGGCCTGCGCGTCCAATTCTTAACCCTTTGAAAATAAAGTTCGTTCGTTCGCTCCTGTATACATACGGAATACCTGAGTGTTTGTGTTTGTTTCATATGTTTGTGTGTTTAAGACTGCATTCTTGCATGCATTTTGTGAGTATGTCCGTAAGTAATGTATGTGCAGATAGGTAGTAGTAGTAGTAGTAGTAGTAGTAGTAGTAGTAGTAGTAGTAGTAGTAGTAGTAGTAGTAGTGGTAGTAGTAGTAGCAGTAGCAGCAGCAGTACCCTCCTGCAGTCATAGCTGACTATGGGGATGATGCTCCCCTGAGGTGATAGCCCTCAACTGCTTTTCTTTTTGGCCTAATGTTCCTTTTCTACGTGTTCTTTTCTGCTTGTTGTAAGAGCTTCCTTTCACCCAGTCTGAGGTGGCGCCCTAGGGAGCATCTCCACATGGTGCGATCAACAACATCGTCGTCCCAAGTTTGCCTTCATATCTCTCAACGTCAACGGTGATTGCCCTTCTGTTTGTTTTGTTTTTTTGCCACCTGATAGTTATGTGTGAGTGAATAAGTGAGAACACGAAAACTTACATGAAGGATAACACCGTTAGTATTTCAGCTGTCTGTCTTCTTCTGTAGTACAATCTTTCCCTTATATCACTTATTCCCTAGATGACAGGTTATCATTTGTTGCTGTCGTAGACTTGCCAAAGAAGGAGGAAGTAAAATTCAAAACTGAGATCAGGAGAACTTTGGAAGAGATCAAAGCAGGAATGAAAAAATAGCTTCAACGAAAAAAAATGTTACAGATGAAGTCCAGGACCAGATTTAACAAAAGCATATTACTTCTTGCCAATAAGACAGATCAGGTGATAATTCTCAGACTGAGAACCAGCCACTGCAGACTCAGATACCGTCTGTTCAATAAACTTAATATCAGGCCGACAGATATTGTCCATGTAGGTAAGACAAACAATCAGCAGAGCGTGTCTTCCAAGAACGTCGGTTCCATGAAAGGAGCGGATGAACAGCACTGGTCTTCATCAACCACTTTGACGATAAAACTGTATAGCGATGAGAGAAGGATGAGTCTAGCTCCAACTTTATGAGGGAGATGTGGGTTTATGAGAGATATGTGGTAATATGAGAGAGATGGGTTTTATATGAGAGAGATGTGGCTATATGAGAGTTATGTGAGATCGAACAAAAAACAAAAAACAATAAGAATGCCGATGCCTGTACCTTTTACTTTATTCGTCCGGCGTCAAAACTACATTAGACAACTGTTTCCTGTTTAACAGAATAAGGTCTTTCTGTTTCAGATTTATCAATTATTTAAATCCAAGGTCGGAATGCTTTTAATTTTTAATCTCCGTTGTTGCTTGGATCCCCAGTTGAGGTGGGATTTTTTTAGAACGCAAACAGCTCCAGTGTCGACCCAGCCTTATGAATTGGGTACCAGATCAACTCTGGGTAGGTTAAAGGCGGCCGGCGTGATGCTGACCACATCACCCCTAGTGTGCCGTATGGTCAAAAAAATACGGGCCTAACACCGTTTTCCCCGATATACCTCAATGGGCGTGTAACGGGATCCTAGATCCCTCATGTTATTAAGTGGCTTTCAGAATTACTATGCCAGTTTGTTTATAAAATACAACTTCCAGTTAGCTTTTTAACATATTTGGAACTCACAATACTTACCATTCCTTACCCCCATTTCTCCCCCTCCCCCATCCCCCTCCTCCTCTTCTCTTCCCCACCCCCATCCTTAATGCTTCCAGAATAATATACTTACGGATTTCTTCTAGCTGTTGTCGAGTTACCTCTCAAAAAGACTACCATTTCAGGGTAATAAACTGACACGCACATAGTTTGGTCATTTTGACATTCAGTATTTACAATAATTGAACAGGAGACATATCTGCAACTGAACGTAGTATTTGGACACGAAGACACTATATATCCTAATTATAACCCATCAGAGGTTGAACGGGATATTTTTCATCATCAATTTAAAAAAAAAAAAAAACTCTCAAAGTGATTCATCTTGTTTTTTTTCCCCACATTATGGTTATCATTAATTACACGGAAAAAAAAGATGAATGGAAGTATTCCCTATTAGTGCTAGCTCGTGTATAACCACGCCTGTCTGTCACTTAGAGATGGCGTTCTGTCTCATCGCCGAACAGTTTCTCCAGCAAGTGGTTTAGTGAAGGCCGTCAATCTGCTTCTCGCCAGCATTCCTATAGGACATGTTGTTTCTCTTCGCTTTTGCTGCCCACGTAGACACACATCCGTTTATCATTGTTGTTTTTTTTTTTTAATGTATAGGACAGAAAGTATATCAGTCTAGACTGGCTGGTACACGTTCTGAAAATTATCACCTGGTTTCTTCTGACGATGTTGTACTGTAACCGTACGTTTAGGTGTTTCAGGATGTTCTTTGAAGCTACTTGTGATTACTGTATTACTTTAATATCTGCCTGTGTTGACCTGCTGTTTTCTGTTTGTTTCCCTCAATGGCTGTCTGGTTTCGGTATATCTCGCGATGAGCAAGGCTCTTAATTACAGCTTTCTGCCATAAAGGTTTTTGATATTGATGCTGTTTAGTTTGATATTCAGTATGGTGTATGCTGTATTTTGATATTTAATTAACGAGAATGATAGTGGCTGTTTCTCCCGCCAGATAGTAGTGATTAGGCAAACGTAGAATACCTCTGATTACGTTTTCATCATCCCGGTCATATATCTGTTATCGCCAGCTGTATGTGGCATTTGTCTGGTTCTGTTCCACTGGTGTGTGTGTGTGTTTGTCATTCATTTCCATTTTCACCGCCTGCGGAGCATGGGGTCACCGCTACAACTGGTCGTCTTCCAGGAAGCCAGCACCAAAGCTTTCATGTGCTCTCTTGCAGCAGTTGTTTCTGTAAGCACCTAGCTTGACATCATGAGGTTCTCATCCCCATGCGCAGTCTCATATTTGTCGCCTGTTACCAGGTGCTTGAATGAGCAGAAGTACTGTTCTTTCATGGCACCCATACAGACCTCTGGGAACAACACGTGTCTGTCATTACTTTTATATTTCTAAGCACTACGCTTTTTTTATATGTATGTTTTTAAAACCACTTTTCTTTAAGATCACATGAGCGTTAGTTCTTTGTCGCGTTTCAAATCTTTAACGCTCAAAATATCTGTGTTCAACTCATCACAGAGCTGAAACTTTGCATGCAGCTTCCTATTTTTTTTCATTTGTACATTTAAATGTTTCAAATTTTGATTAGCTAAGCCACAGCCAATTTTATGTAAAAATCAAAACAGTTAGAGAATAAAGTGGAAATAACTCCATCGACTTAAGAATGTTCAGATAAGAGAAATAATGAAATGCGAATATAGATTAAGTTTCATATTTGAAGGGGCGGGCGTCGAATGGTGAATAGTTATGCACCGATTAAATTAGTGTTTTTTTGTTTTTTTTTAAACAACTCAGTCAGCGAGTCTAATGTTTTAAACACAACTCGAGTCCTGACCAACTTTCATGTGAGCTTGAACATTTTAGGAACCAAGGATGCTGGAAAATCGTTGATGCACCTGTATCAGAAAAAAGTAGTGCAGAAATATGCGTGTTTGAAGGATAGAATGCCTGCCCGAGGTGTCCAGATTCAGAAAAAAAAATTGGGTGTAAGAATTTTCTGAATGCGTTATTGCTTTCAAATACATATGAGTTGTATCTGAGATTATGTTTGACAGTTATCCTCTCGCAGCAAAGTTACTCGGTATCGTAACGCTCCAGTCTACCCAGTTGTAAATGGGTACCTGAGTTTGTCTTGAGTTATGGAGGGCAAAGGCAGCGTGGAATCGAATTGGACACCTCACCTCATAAAGCTGGACCTAGTAAGGTGAAGTCTCTAACACTTCACTCCCCAACAGTAGTTTCTGCTATGGGACTGCCTTTACCACGTGATAGCAGAGAGTAATGACAGTTTATCAAATATAAACGGACGTGACCGTCCTGAGACTTGCAACTGATTTTTGGGAAAGACGGCGCTTGGAACGTCTGCCGCTGACAACCCATCTCAGCTGACTGATACCCCGTGTAACTCGTTGAGAAAAAAAAAAACGTTTCTTCTCGACATATTTCTTCTTATGTTCGTCTACACACGTGTGCTGCTCGGAACAGGCATGTTTGTTTCCACAGAACGTGTTGACGGGTCTAGCTGGGAAACGTATAACCCGCTCATTATAAAAGTACAGCAGTCGCACTTTGCCAGGGGTTAGGCATTGATTCTGTAGTAAAGGTAAAAGACACAGTGGGGTTATGTCAGTTTACATATAAACAGGAATATATAACAAATCACATGTCCGAAAAATCTCTACCAGTTACAGCACATTGAACAACAGAATATCTATTTTAAAAAATAGGTAAGAAATAACAAAAACTGTACAAACTGCTGAAAGTGTAGTTGTAAACTTAAAGATGTTCATTTATTTGACTAGGTCCATATGTGCTTTCTTTTTTCCTCATATGTTGAGCATCTTTGAAGCAGATGTTAAGCAATCATATATGTGGTAAAGTGGGATGTTATAAATATTTATAGGGGACTTAGTGTACTGACTGAGATCAGCTGTGAAGGTATCTATATCTAATAAGAGTAGTGTATTATAGATAACCTTACTTACTGCCACATATGTATACCTCAGTCAGAATTATTCTGGAATAGTGTGATGAATACGTTATATGTCTAGGGTATGTGTATAATGAAGTGTAAGTCATAACAACAACAGACAAATAACAATATGTATTCAGTGCTGTCATGAATGTATATGTGTCCTGATTCAAATACAAAGGGAACCAGGAATCACAATCAATTTTAATTACAAGTTATATGTACAGAATTTATTAATATGATTCTTGTAGTGACATATATTATTACTGGTATCCTATGTGTGTAACTTAATGTTGAGCTTCCATGGCCACACTCTTCTTAGCTGCGTGATGAGACAGCAGAAAGAACTCCTCCTGCTCGATTACTTTAATGAGCTCTGTAGTCACCCCACTGCTTGCTATATGGATCCAGGAGTATGCTGTCCACCTCTGCTTCAAGCAAAGCTCTGACCAGTGCTGCTCAATAACTGTTAAGACCACGGTCCCTGAAACAAGAAGGTTGTACCTTCTACGTCAGAACTAATTTATACTCCATTTCTACACTGAGCACAATACATCACAAACATTGAGTTCAGAGCGTTAGGCCAACTGTCAGCTTCATCTGAAATACTTTATACCAGCATTTCCCTCCCTAATGGTTACTACGCCTCTGCAATTCCAGCATTATTTCTTTCTAGTTAATAATCTAGGTGTCAGTGTACTGTTTGGCCATTCCATGCAGTTTTACTTTCCTCCGACACCTTCTGTTCAGGCTGGAGCACTATAGGCTTTACATCATGTTCGCTACTGAACCACACATATATACGGACATAATTTATCAATTTACATTCAATTTTCATTTAAAAATATTGAATATTTCAAGCTTACCACAATTCATGGAAATAATAATAAACAGTTTCGTTGACTGGCAATGAATATAGCACAACTCCGATCTGCCGATGTCCCAGGCTTTATTTTATAAAAAATATACACTGGTGCTCAACGCACTGCTTCTTAGTAGGTTTATTACAAGATGTGGCAATGAACAGACGCTCTGAATTGAGTATATTCGCAGCTCTACCCAATCAAACCATGTCTACACATCTTTTCAAAAAAGTACCCCTTTCTCACGTTTCCCCTGACAACACAAGATAGTATTTATAGTCCGACCAATCGTGTTTAGTCTTTCATTTGTTGCGCTCCAATCAAATAGGAGTTAACATGGTAGGCTATTTCCGTAACGTAATGTTTCTTCAAACACGTTATAAAAAAAATTTTATGAGCAGAAATGATTTCATGCTGTCAGGCACCCCCACTATTTTATTTTGGCCATAACTTGGTAATTCCTAGACTATTTGCGTAACGTTTTACATATTCTTTGTCAGCAAACCCTAAGGAACCCAAATATACGAATTTAATGGAGCCAATATGCATTTTCTTCTAGGATAGTCGTGCTGTCATGTTTTCAAACGTAAACCGGTATAATGTCATAATTCCCAATAAGCGTTTTTCAGGATTTTAAAACCTAACTCTGGTATGGGTAGTGAATTTTATCACTGTCGAATTGAAATACAGTTAGTGCATGTGGCCTTACACGCGTGATGGCAGCAATTGTGTATCGCGCGACGCGTGTTTAGTGTTGCACGTGTCCCTGCTTTCTGCCCCTCCCTTCTCTCTATCCTTTAGTCCATCTGTCTTTTAGTTACGCCGTGTATAAAATGGAATGAATGAAATATTAAATTTAGGTCATTGATCAGCTTGCGTATCTCAAGGTTTTTCCAAGAAATACAGTACACGTTTCATTGAAGAAAGCGGGTAATAATACAGTAGGCTTTTACTATCAACGCGAAAGCGTTACAATTTGCAGACGAAGTAAAAAACAAGGGCGATTTCGAGTACAGTCATTGTGACAGCACTGTTCTTTACCATTCTTCTTTCCTTTTATTAAATTTATTTGTTAGGCTTTGCATTTACGTTTTAATTTATATATGGGGATTAGAATAATTCACGACAACTTCATGAACCACCACTGCAAGAGCTGGTGACTGCTTTATATGGGTTTCTCATAGAGAACCAAAAGCAGAGGTAGTCCCAAGTTCCATATGGAGCAGGGAGTGGATGATGACATAAACGATGTACATATTTATTATATTAACATTTTTAACCAGTGCTTATGTAAATGTAAACATGTTCAATATAAATGAAACGGATGTTTTCCCACTTTCTGGGATTAATATTAATGCAAAGAGAGGGTAAAGTTCTGAGGCAGATGGGATTGTCACATAATTATTTTGGGTCGATCTCTGCTTCACTACGGCAGTAATCAGTTACATTTGTTGTACTGACTAATTACATGCTTTTAAATGGCTGGCACCTCTTTCTGTCTCTGCTATGTAGCAGATATTTTGAATTTACAAACATTCTTTCACTCCTTTCAGTAATAATTCGTCTTGTTTATTTACCTGACCATCCCTTCTGAGAGAGTAGATGGGTGATGCAATATTGAACGACAGTCATGTTGGTAAAATTCTCGTGGACCAAATCTTGGCCGTGCCGGATTAGCACGACATACGCCCAGCCAGTTTATTTAGCGCTGATATGGCTATTGGGATTCCCTAATTACTGTAGTGAAGAGGCACAGCCCAGATGGTTACACGAGGGTCAGTGTTTGCACAAGGACGGGGAGATAAATTATCCATCTGCGGACATATTACAAACATGCACCTGGAAGGAAGAAGTCTAGTTCACTGTGAATCGCTTGAAGAGACTACCCAGAATAAACTTTACCATTTAACAAGGACAACCGGGATCTTAGGAAACTGAAAACACGAGTCATAGAGGGAATTCATTGTTAACATAACAACACCCTAGAAACGTGTAAGAGGCCTATTCCAGTGCCTTTATTCCTCTGAGCAAACAGTCATTGAGCCAAGATTGGCGTAAGTTGTACATTTTACATTCTATATTTTTCATTACTAACATGTGAACTAATATGTATATATAGCCATGTGAAAGTTGCTAGTGGATGTTCAAGTCATTTGAGGCTGGCAACCTCAGTATATAGAATGATGATTTCATGAACCACCACTCAATTGCTAGTTTCTTAAAGAGAACTAAAAAAGCATAGGTAGTCCCAAGTTCTATACGGAGCAGGGAGTGAAGGATGAAAGAAATGATGTACATTCTAATTATAATATCTACATTTACATACCAGTGTAAATGTCTATGTTAACATATTCACTTTAAAAATAATGAAAGTTTCAAGCTTTTCAACCCGTTTAAGTGTAACTGAAAACATATTAAATCCATATTGTGAACATTTTTCAACCAGTGTAGGTGTAATTTGTAAACATATTCTATTTATACTATTCACCTTTTTATTTAAATGTAAAGTAAATATAACGATATTCAATTTAAATGTAAAGAAAGTTTTCTCTTAAGGGATTACGCTTAATTGTCATCGAGGGTAATTTCTGAGGTAGATGGGATGGTTGAATAGGAAGATGGGGACACATAAGTATGTGTCGGGAAACTCAATACTCAGAGGGTATTCATTTCTCTTCTTATACCATACTAGTTGGTGGTACCAGCTGAGGATACTAATCTCTGGAACAAAGTGAGGGTAGAAGTGGACTGACGTCGAGCTAGACACCATCATCAATGGGTCTTAGAGACACAGGACCAGCTTTGCAGTTACTCCTTGATCTTACTTGTAATGTGCTGTGCCTTTAATCTTGACTAGAGACGTGAGAACTCTGGCGACCTATCTGCACAGAACCCAAAAACCCAGCGGGAGAAGAAACTACCATTTGCAGCTAAGTCAAACCTAAAAGCTGCCAAGTGACTTCTTACATAAAACTCTCTACCATCATATGATGATAAGTATTTTCTGTTAAAGATTATTCAGTTTTTGTAAACTTTTAAAATTTAGTTGATTATTAAATTTGTTATTTGTAAATATACAAATTTAACGTCGATTTAATCATTTTGAATGTACTGCATGTTTGTCTCAGTCAGTTTACTAAATACACTCTAAACAGAGCTATACTAGAATAAGAAGAATTCCAGTTAGTAAAAGGGTGGGGGCTTGAACGAGCTGAAATTAATAATTGCTTAATTCTTCATAGAAGGTGGCGGATCAGATATAAGTTAACAATTGCCCAGCCCAATGCAGCATTCGTCTTGACTTCTGAAATATCTTATGAACACTCCCTTGAGATAGAAGCATCATTATTCTTCTATCTACAACTCTGCCAAGAGCAATCTTGTGCGAAGGTACACACCTTTGAAGACCCATATTAGATACTCTTGAGTTTTGGCCACTGTTGGACCAGTACTGCAAAGCAGGGGAGGCAATTTCGTGACAGGGATGATGGAATGAAAAAGGGGGGGGGGGAAGCACCTGATTTTGTGTCAGGAAATCATACTAGTCGGTGGTACCAATTGGTGGTGCTATCTGTAGAACAAGTGAGTGGTATAAGTGAGTGGCCTGCAGTCAAAGCTAGACACCTACAGCAGACAGGTCTTAACAGACGCTGGACCATCTTTGATTTATCCCATCATACTAGGAGGGACGTGTTGCAGCCACCAGACATGACCAGTGATGAGAGTGAACCAGTCCATAACCTGCAAAGGAGAAGCATCGGCTGGAGCAGAAACCAACCGACATTTTACTGGCAGCTAAGTACCCGTTCAAAGCTGTCAAGTGAACACTTTTTTCCATAAGAAAACATTTTTTCATATCAAACCTTCACCTGTGAAGAAATTTAAAAAAAAAAGACTATCTAAATTCACCCCACCCTTATTTATTTTACAATTGTTAACGACAATTAACTATTACATTTTTTTTATCTGTAAATATACAAATTTATAGTTGATTTAGTCATTTTGAGTTAACTGCACTTGTATGTCTCAGGCTAAATACCTATAACTGAGCTATTTAAGTAATATTTTACTGAGTTAAATCAGTTGGGGGCTTGAACGAGCTAAAATACATAATAATTCTTCATAAAAGGCGGCAGACAGATACAAAATTAACAATTGCTCAGTCCAGTTCAGCATTGTTCTTTATTTCTGAATTATCTTATGAAAACTCCCTCAAGATAGAATCACCATCATCCTTCTATCTGCAACTCTGCCAAAAGTAATCTTGAGCGAAGATAGACACCTTTGAAGACCCTCATTAGATACTCTAGATTTTGGTCATTGTTGGACCATCACTGCAGAGCAAGGGGAGTAAATCCCATGACACACAGAGAGAGTCGCAACAGAGCTTCTGGTAAGGAGCATAACAGAGCTTCTGGTAAGGAGCATAACAGAGCTTCTGGTAAGGAGCATAACAGAGCTTCTGGTAATGAGCATAACAGATCTTCTGGTAATGAGCATAACAGAGCTTCTGGTAATGAGCATAACAGAGCTTCTGGTAAGGAGCATAACAGAGCTGGTAAGGAGCATAACAGAGCTTCTGGTAATGAGCATAACAGAGCTTCTGATAATGAGCATAACAGAGCTTCTGGTAATGAGCATAACAGAGCTTCTGGTAATGAGCATAACAGAGCTTCTGGTAAGGAGCATAACAGAGCTGGTAAGGAGCATAACAGAGCTTCTGGTAAGGAGCATAACAGAGCTTCTGGTAATGAGCATAACAGAGCTTCTGGTAAGGAGCATAACAGAGCTTCTGGTAAGGAGCATAACAGAGCTTCTGGTAAGGAGCATAACAAAGCTTCTGGTAAGGAGCATAACAGAGCTTCTGGTAAGGAGCATAACAGAGCTTCTGGTAAGGAGCATAACAGAGCTTCTGGTAAGGAGCATAACAGAGCTTCTGGTAAGGAGCATAACAGAGCTTCTGGTAAGGAGCATAACAGAGCTTCTGGTAATGAGCATAACAGAGCTTCTGGTAATGAGCATAACAGAGCTTCTGGTAAGGAGCATAACAGAGCTGGTAAGGAGCATAACAGAGCTTCTGGTAATGAGCATAACAGAGCTTCTGGTAAGGAGCATAACAGAGCTTCTGGTAATGAGCATAACAGAGCTTCTGGTAAGGAGCATAACAGAGCTTCTGGTAAGGAGCATAACAGAGCTTCTGGTAAGGAGCATAACAGAGCTTCTGGTAAGGAGCATAACAGAGCTTCTGGTAAGGAGCATAACAGAGCTTCTGGTAAGGAGCATAACAGCGCTTCTGGTAATGAGCATAACAGAGCTTCTGGTAATGAGCATAACAGAGCTTCTGGTAATGAGCATAACAGAGCTTCTGGTAATGAGCCATAACATACTGCAGTGTGTGAGTAAAGGACCACCTCTGCACTTCCTGATAAGGCATCCTGTCTACCTGTCCAGGTGAGTTAACGCTCTTGGAAAGTCTACACCTGATAAATGTACGGAAGTGTCCGTAGAAAAAGAAACTGAAGGAGAATGTACTATTTCGTTGAATAAGCAAATCCAAAAGTCAACAAATGGCTGAAGTAATGTTAAAAGACATTGACAGTTGATTAATTTCCAGCTTGTGAGTTTGTAAATACCTACCTGCAACTTTTACTAAAATTCTGTTTTAATTATTAAAGTGTTCTGATATATTTTATAAATTGCAGTTGATTAATTTTGTTAAAATTCCAGTAACTGTTCTAATTGTTTGTTCGTGTGTGGAATTCAAAGAATATTTAACATTTTAAAAATATGTAGGGATAACTAACGATCTGCATTTCACATCAACTATTAATAGAGACACCTTTGGAGCATAGGTTAGGTCTAGCAAGAAGGTGACTTACTTCACAGGTCTCTTCTACAGCTACCATCTAGAACTGTGTAGTTATCTACCTCACTTGTCCTGTGTCATCCCTTCCTCTAGTTCACCAGTTCTCTTCTCCATTTCTGGGAACTATTATTTAACTATCTAACGTCCATCTCGCAACACAAAAGCAAACTTAACCGCTTTTGCTAATTAAGTTATTTTTATCACATCTCCACTTAGCAGTTTTATCATTAACTTAGCACTTATCATTTTTTTGCAATTTCGTTGTTCGATGTCATCATAACCACATCTATTTCTGTCATAAAGTTGGTTCTCTGCCTCACGCTTCTCTCATCACCATACACTTTTTTTTTCCTTGAGAGGGATTGGTCAAGGTCATTCTGTCAGTCTGCTCCTCTGGTGGAGCTGACATTCTTAGAGGTCATGTTCTACTGTTTGCTTGTCATCTCCATATGGACACATGCTGGTCCTGCCAGATTTTTAGCTTTGTTAACAGATTGTGTCTGAATCTGTCAGTGGTAAGGAGGAGTATGCTTGAGTTGTATCTGAATCTGTCAGTGGTAAGGTGGAGTATGCTTGAGTTGTATCTGAATCTGTCAGTGGTAAGGAGGAGAATGCTTGAGTTGTATCTGAATCTGTCAGTGGTAAGGAGGAGTATGCTTGAGTTGTATCTGAATCTGTCAGTGGTACAGAGTAGTGTGCTTGAGTTGTATCTGATTCTTGTGTTCTCTGTGCCATTGTTAGTTAAAGCCATTTTTATAATTGGTTATATATCTTCATACGTTGCCCTGTCCTCAATTAGATTTTTACTTCCTCCTTCTGTGCTAAGTATATCTGCCTTCTCTTTTTTATTTATAATGCAGTGTGCATTAATTCGCTATACTTTCACTATGTTGAATGTATAACTGATTTACGTTAGTGCCTCTGTCTCAGACAGGCTGTGCAATTTATTGTTTTTGTGATTGTTTAGAGCAGTTGTGGTTGAAAGAGAATCTATGAGGAACACTATCTTGGCTATAGAATTATCCCTGATTTCCACGCTGGCGTGAATTCTGGTATACTGTTAATCATCTCTGGGAATGTTGTTCTTCCTTGGTGGGAACCTTCTGCATGACGTTGTGGGTGTTGCCTTTGTCAATGCAAGGCCTTTTACAATGGGGGCGAGTTTCCTAGATTTTTGTGCCAAGCGGCTTCTCTGGGATCTACCCCGCCATATTCTTTCAATCTGTCATACATTGGGTGATGTATGCACCTTGTACATTTTTCTGAGAGTTGTAGTAGTCTGTAGTTTCTTCTGTCATTCGTGGATTTTGATCATCTTGTTCACTTCGTTAACTTGAATGCGTCAGAATAACTTCACAATGAATGGCCATATTTTGGGAGAAAAACGTCTGTCGAATGTGGATTTGAAGCAGTTGCTCAGGCAGAGATTGCGTATTCCGGTGGTGGTATAATATTTCCTATATCTAACAGCTTCATTATTTTATTGTCATCGCCCCATTCGTTGTAGCTTTTTTTTTTTTTTTTTGGTCAAGGTCTTTTCATGTCTAGCTTTTCGCTGGCACTTGTCATTATGATTTGTTCATGTTGGTTTACTGTACAATGTAATTCAAAGTAAGTGTGATTCTTATCTTTGGACAGCTCGTGTCCATTCAATTTAAGTGAGAAAATAAATTTGAATTGTGTTCTTTGTTTGAGCATGTAAATGAATATTTTAAATGGCCATCCTTATGTCCATTTACGTTTTTTCGGTAAATCTACCTGCACCCTGGTGTTTGCTTCTTCGGTATGTTCCGCTACCGCTAGCCATAGCAGTATGACGTCAGTATATGGTGAGCTACGGAACCTACGTGGTATTTTATCCCACTATGTCATTGATATAGACCAGGAACTGTGGGTGATATTACGCTATCTTTTGGTACATCTTGGCCTAATTTCATTCTGTGGCTTGGATGTCCTTGTATTTACGAACGAACGAACGAACGAACTTTATTTTCAAAGGGTTAAGAATTGGGCACGCAGGCCCTTCTGACATTCTGCCCTTCCTCTCTCTCTCATCATGTATACTAATATCCTTTCATCCTCACATTTACTTTAAGCATTATTAAGGCATTTATCATTATAAAAGTAATATTACATTTGCAATAATCATCATAATTAAAGTGTTTTTAAAATAAAATAAAAATAAAAAAAAGCACCAAAAAAAAATTAATAATAAAAATGAATTTGAAAAAAAATAAATAAATAAATAAAATAAAAAAATAAAAAATTAAATTAAATTTTTTTAAAAACAACAACAAAAAACAATAACAACAAGACATAAGAATCGAATTCTTCGTACTGTAAATTAGTGATTTCGGTGTGGCATGCCTATGTATGAGGAAGTTGTTTAACCACGTTTAGATACGTCCACAAACGCTATATCTGAGTGGGTTTTACTTTATCACAGCTCACCACTTTAATGATTTTTCCATTCTGCTCATATTGCAACGCGAATGCAATTAATTACGTAAGTTTGCGGCTTATTATATACAGGTTATTATTCATTCATTCATAACCTTCCACTCCCAAAGGAGCCTTCAACAAACACATGCCAAGTCCTCCTGCACGTACCATCATCTCAAGTTCTTTCCACGTTCTCCTCATCATTTTCACCTTTGTTTCCAGCTCTCTTTTCCATGTGCTTCTTGGTCTACCTCTGCCTCTCTTGCCATGGGGGTTCCAGAACAAGGACTGCCTCGTAATGCTATCAACAGGTTTCCTCAGTGTGTGTCCTATCCATCGCCATCGTCTTCTTCTCATCTCTTGTTCCACTGGCACTTGTCTGGTTCTTGTCATCAGTTCCACTTTGGTAACCTTGTCATACCATTTTAATCCTTCTGTTCTACGCAAGCACCCATTTATAAAAGTCTGTAGCTTTTTGGTTGTTATCTTTGTTGTTCTCCACGTTTCAGAGTGTGGTAAAGTGGGATGTTATAAATATTTATAGGGGACTTAGTGTACTGACTGAGATCAGCTGTGAAGGTATCTGTATCTAATAGGTGTAGTGTTTTACAGATAACCTTACTTGCTACCACATTATGCCTCAGTCAGAATTATTCTGGAATATTGTGATGACTACGTTAAATGTCTAGGGTATGTATATGATGAAGTGTAAGTCACAACAACAACAGACAGATAAACAATTTAATTTATTCCACCACACTTGACAACACTGTGACACTCACACACATGTAACATTCTATAAGACTATCTTAAATGAGTCACTGGTAAATTTTCAAATATCAATATGTATTAAGTACTCTCATTAATATATATGTCCTGATTCAACTACAAAGTGAACCAGGAATCACAATCAATTTTAATTACAATTTATATGTACAGAATTTATCAATATGAATCTTGTAGTGACATATTTTATTAATATTATCCTATGTGTGTCAGTTGTGTAGTAGTAATATGAGGTAATACTGGTTTTGTTTTTTCAAGCTTTGTTGTTATTTGTCATCATGACTTCAAGTGTTTGTTTATCTTGTAAGTAGTATGGGGAAAAGTTCACAGTTCCTATCAATTTAAACACTGTATTTTCCCTCTGGTTTATTATAAAGTCAGATTTTGAGGGGGAGGGGGGGGGGGGGGGATAATGTTGAGCTCCACTGGCCACATAGGCTTATCTTTCGTGATGGCGGCAGGAAAAGACTCCTCTGCTCGATAGCCTCCCTGTGTTCTGGAGACACCTCACTGGTCACTATCTGGACCCAGGAGTATGCTGTCAGCCTCTAGGTTCAGCAAAGCTCAGACCAGGTGCTGCTCAATAACTTTTGGACCACGGTCCCTGAAACAAGAAGGTTGTACCTCCTACTTCATAACTAATTTATAATCTATTTCTAGACTGAACACAATACATAACAAACACTGAGTTCAGAGCGGTAGGCCAACTGTCAGCTTCATCTGAAATAATTTTCACCAGTATATTCCTCCCTAATGGTTACTACGCCTCTGCAATTCCAGCATTATTTCTTTCTAGTCGATACGATAGGTGTCAGTGTACTGTTTGGCAATTCCATGTAGTTTTACTTTCCTCCGACACCTTCTGTTCGGGTTGGAGCACTATATAGGCTTTACCTCATGTTCGCTACTGAACCACACATATATACATACATAAATTATCAATTTACATTCAATTTTCATTAAAAAGATATTGAATATATCAAGCTTACCACAATTCATGGAATAATACACAGTTACGTTGACTGGCAATGAATATAACACAATTTCGATCTGCCGATGTCCCAGGCTTTTATTTAGAAAAATATGCACTGGTGCTCAACGCACTGGTTCTTTAGTAAGTTTATTTGAAAATGTGGTGGTGACCTGACGCCTCTGATTGACTATATTCGCGGGTCTAACCAATCGTGCCATGTTTACCCAATCGTTTGAAAAAAAGTACTCCTACTCCCGTTTCCCCTGACAACAAAAGATAGTATTTATAGCCCGACTAATCGTGTTTAGCCTTACATTTATTGCGCTCCAATCAAATCGGATTTAACATGGAGACCCATTTCCCGTACAATGGTGGTGTGAAAATCTGCCACTGAACGATTCTGATTTTGGTGTTGTCTGACATCCCTCACTATTTCTTTTGGCTATAATTTGGTAATTCCTAGACTATTTGCGTAACGTTTAACATATTCTTTGTCAGCAAGTCCTAAGGAACCCAAATATACAAATTTAAAGGAGCTAAGTGGCTGCGTTCAAAATATGCATTTTCTTCTACCTCCTGTTTACTTCGAATACGATGTGGTGTCTGGGTACTGTAATGTTTTCAAACGTAAACCAGTATAATGTCATGTTTCCTAATAAGCGTTTTGTGAGTTTTTAAAAACGAACTCTCGTGTGTGTAGTGTTTTTTATCACTGTCGATTTGAAAAAAGCTAGTGCTTGTGGCCTTACACGCGTGATAGTAGTAATTGTGTATCGCGAGACTGTGGTAGTATTGCCTGCGTTCCGGCTTTCAGCCCCTCCCTTTCTTTCTATCTTTAGTCCATCTGTCTTTCGTTTTTTGGTAACGTAGTGTATAAAATGACATGAATGGAATTTTAAATCTAGGTCAACTTGCGTATCTCAAGGTTTTTCTTAGAAATGCAGCACATGTTTTATCGTAGAAAGCGGGTATTGAAGCAGTAGGCTTTTACTATCAACGTGAAACGTTACAATTTGCAGACGAAGGAGAAAACAAGGGGGATTTCGAGTAGAGTCATTGTGACAGCACTGTTCTTTACCATTCTTCTTTCCTTTTATTGAATTTATGTGTTAGGCTTTACATTTTCCTGATAATTTATATATGTGGATTAGAATTTCTCACGACAAATCCTCCCCACTTAAAACAGACGTTATATGTCAGTCTATAATTCTATATACACATAGAGAAATTTAGTATTATTCCTGGGGTTTAGGGTGATTCTCGTCACACGGATGGCGGCTTAAAAAATCCGCTCCCAGATTTATTTTTCCACTTATATACTCTATGCTAAACTCAAATGGCTGCATCAATAATGACCAACGGAGTAATCTAGAATTCTCATGTCTAGCCTGTGGTAGAAACGACAAAGGTTTGTGATCAGTTTGCAACTTAAATGCCTTCCCATACAGATAAATATTGAATTTCTTTATCGCCCATATTACTGCAAGACATTCTTTTTCGCTAGTTGAGTAATTGGTTTCAGCTTTATTCAACTTTCTGCTAGCATATGCCACTGGGCTTAATTCCCCATCCAATGCATCTGATTTCTGTAGCAGAGTTGCACCTAACCCAATATTACTGGCATCCGTCCTTACAATGAATTCTTGACTTAAGTCAGGTAATTTCAAAATAGGTTTGCTTGTGAGCTTTTCCTTCAATTCCTGGTAAGCCATTTCACATTGTGGTGTCCATGTAATTCGATCTGGATGTCCTTTACGTGTCAAATCAGTTAACGGTGCACATATGGAATTAAAGTTTTTGATATACTTTTGGTAGAAACCACATAATGAGACAAAGGATCTCACGTCTTTTTTGGTTTGTGGTCTCGGGGCTTTCTTTAGTTTCTCTAAATTCTTTGGGTCAGGGGTCATGTTTCCCTGATAAACTGTGTGTCCCAAGAATTCCTATTCTTTACATCCAACACAACATTTGGTTGGTCGGGCTGTTAAATTCGCTTCCCTAAGTCGATTAAACAGCATGTTCAGAGAGTCAATGTGCTCCTCAAATGTTTCTGTTGCTATAAGGATATCATCCATGAAATTTGTTATACATGGATTATTCAGAGGGTCCAATAATTTTCTCATCATTCTAGAGAAGACACTAGGCGCATTCTTCAGTCCAAATGGCAATCTATTAAACTCATAGTGTCCTTCTGAGGTACTAAAAGCTAGGTATGGTCTAACCTCAGGCTTTACTGGAATCTGATAGTATCCTTTACTCAGATCCACTTTTGAGAAATATTTAGCTTTATTTAGCCTGGCAAACAACTGATTTGTATCCGGCAATGGATCCACCTGTCCTTCTGTAATAGCATTCAGTCTCCTGTAATCTATACAGAGTCTATGTTCTCCAGAGGGTTTCCTTAAGAGTACAACACCGGAACTATACGAAGATTCACTGTGTGAAATAATTCCTTCCTTCAACAAATAGTCTATCTCTTCCTTCAAAGCTTTCTCCTTAGCAAAAGGAATCGAATAGGGTTTCATACAGACAGGTGTGGGGTCTATCAGTTTCATATCATATTCCAATAAGTTTGTATGCCCTGGTCGGTCTGTTAACACCTCTGCATGATTGTCGAGAACCTGTTGCACTCTCTCTTTCTGAGTTTTCGTTAAATGTGTACTGATTTTTACCTGTGCCGCTGTCTCACAGGGGTGTAATGGATATTCAAATGATGAAAGTGGTTCCTTTTTCATCTCCATGGCAATGGACAAGGTCAACAAGTGTGTCTCTTCCTGATGTTCTCTTTCCAAATATTTCTTCAGGAGATTCACATGATAGATTTTTTCTTTCCCCTTCTTATCTATCTTATAATTGGTTCTAGACACCTTCTCTAGAACTGTATATGGACCTTGCCATCCAATTTGTAACTTATTCTGACTACCGGGTAGAAGAAGCAGTACCTTCTCTCCCACAGCCAAATCTCTGTCTTTAGCTTTCCTGTTATAATAAGCAGCATGTTTCTTCCTGGCTTGTTTCAAATTTTCATTGGCAAGTTTCCAGCCAGTTTTTAAACGAGTGGTCAGCTCATTCACATATTGGTATGAGGATGTAATATTTTCCTCTGCCTTTTCATCAGTCCACGTTCTTAACAGAGCTACATCTCATCTCATAATCGGAACCTCTTCTACCCCGTGAAACGAAGTGTAGAGGGGACACAAGGCCCATGGGCAGGACATGTAATCGAAGTGACTACATATGGACTTTTAAATTCGGAAACTTATTTCTCCTGGCACATGCCAGGTCCTTTCCACCCGAAGCTCTGTAGTGATGATTTTTCTTCCCAGAATTATCATACACAAAACGACCGCTACCAATTCTTTTCTTGAGGCTTTCTCCCCACTTAAAATTCTTGATGAGAGATTTCCTCTCTACATCTTCTTCCTCCAGTTTGTTTAAGTCCGATTGAGGGATTTTCGGCTTATCCTGGGGTAAGACATCTTTTTGCACTCTCCGCATAGTGGCCATTGTAAAACAGTTAAGTGAAGCTTGTCCGTGAAAAGGGGCTTCCCATTCCCTTTGGTCCACTTTATCAAATTTATTTTTCCTTCTATTGTCAGGCCTACGGTTGCCCCATGGCGTGTCCAGGTCCTGATCAATGTTCCCACTTGTGGGTGTTCCCTCATGTGCTATGCTACACCTTTCTACAAAATTCTCAATGTCCCATCTTGCCTTGGGCCAATAATAATTGTGAGCCACCTTTTGGATGATGGTACCTATTTTTTCATGGTCCCCATCTGGTTTCACATGTAGGCTCCTTATTAATTCTGCCCTATATCTTTTAGGAAGTACCAGCTGTCCCTGACCTTTGGATCTAGCTCCAGTCTTCCTATACATCAACTTGTTTTTCATGTAAAAATCTCCCTTGCCTGGAGTTGTATGACAAGTTGACAATTTCCTGAAACAAGGCTTGAGGGTCTTATCCCCAGCCTGTGCCTTCCTCATCTCTTCTGGAGTGGTATCTAACAGAATATCCTCCTCCTTTCTTGAGGTCGACCTGACCTGAAGGGTGGCCATAACAATAGGGTTCCTTCTGCAACGGTCAGTGTCATGATTGTTCATCTTACAATTTTTACACCACCTTTTCCCTTGGTTGAAAGATTTTCTTTCATCATATTTCCTTTCATCGAATTGTGGGGTTTTATTTTTAGTGTCATACCGTGGCCTATCAAATTGGTGCTTACCTTTGTTTTGATCTCTAGGATCAAATTTATTAAAGTTCTGTGGTGCCCTAAAATTATCCACCTGTTTCTTTTTATTACCTGATACTTCTGCCTGAGCTGCTTGATACCTTTCAGCAACATTTAGCAACTCACCCAGCCTCTCTGCACCTTGTTCCATGAGAAACTTTCTCAGGTCTGGAGCCATGGACTCTCTTAATTGTTCTATAAGGACCATTTCCTTAAGATCTTGGGTTTTCCCCAAAGAAGTCCATTTCTCCAAGTATGTCTCTAACCGTGCAGAGAACTGGTGATAGGTTTCACCTGACAGTAGTTTAGCATTCCTAAATTTTTTCCTATAAAATTCTGCGTTCTTTTCATATCTTAACAAAAGAGCCTGCTTTAGCATGTCATAATTTTCCTGATCACCTCTGCTCATTTTGGCAAAAACTTCATAAGCTGCCCCACGAAGCCCTTGAGATAACTTCAAGCTCCACCTTTCTCTCTCTAACCCATATGTGGTAGCTAATAGTTCATATCTATTTAGATAGCTCTCAATATCATCGTCTTTCTCAACAAAATGATCTAAATGAAAATTCATAACTGAGGTTGAGGCTCCCTGGCTAGCAGTGGCATCAGAGGCAAAGGGACTGGCACCATTTTCAGGAGCATGGCCTTGAAACTCAAACTCCCTTAGTCGTAACTCATGTTCCCTTTGTAATCTTTTATCTTCTGCTTCCCTTTCTGCAGCTAATCGCTTGTCTTCCCTTTCTGCAGCCAATCTTTTGTCTTCTCTTTCTGCCTCCAATTTCTTAGCCTCTTTGTCAGCCTCAATCTGCAACCTCTTAGCCTCAGCCTCAATCTGCATTCTCTTAGCCTCAGCCTCAAATTGCAGCCTCTTAGTCTCAGCCTCTAACTTTCTTTCGGCCTCTTTTTCTAATCTTCTTTCTTCCCGTTCAATATATTTGTCACATTCAGCAGTGACATAAGCAATCATAATTTGCCCGTCCATTCCTAACTCTTTCGCAGTCTGTACAGCAGCAGATCGAAATTTTGCCAAGTCGGCCATTGTCTAACATGTAAATGTAAACAATTCAATCTTTCAATAATTATCTAAGGACACTACAGGCACTGAGAGCTCAACCTTATTTATTTTCACCCAAGGATACTTTTTAAATTTCTATTTATTCCCTGAAGTGAATTACCCCCAATATTTTTAATAGGGAAAGATTCAAAATCCCGAGAGCGAGACCCCAATATATGTGGTAAAGTGGGATGTTATAAATATTTATAGGGGACTTAGTGTACTGACTGAGATCAGCTGTGAAGGTATCTGTATCTAATAGGTGTAGTGTTTTACAGATAACCTTACTTGCTACCACATTATGCCTCAGTCAGAATTATTCTGGAATATTGTGATGACTACGTTAAATGTCTAGGGTATGTATATGATGAAGTGTAAGTCACAACAACAACAGACAGATAAACAATTTAATTTATTCCACCACACTTGACAACACTGTGACACTCACACACATGTTACATTCTATAAGACTATCTTAAATGAGTCACTGGTAAATTTTCAAATATCAATATGTATTAAGTACTCTCATTAATATATATGTCCTGATTCAACTACAAAGTGAACCAGGAATCACAATCAATTTTAATTACAATTTATATGTACAGAATTTATCAATATGAATCTTGTAGTGACATATTGTAAATTTCTCTCGCACTGTAAAGTGCTCATTGTAAAGAAGTGTTGTGTGTTCTCTTTCTTCTGTAAAGCTCCACTATCAATCACTGTAGTATGTTGTTTGTGGTGTCACTACTGTATATGTCCATTGTAGTGTACAGAGTTGTTGAGATCAGGCATGCTCCAGTCTACCCAGCTGTAAATGGGTAACTCACCCTAGTCCTGAGTTAGGGAAGGCAAAGGCAGCTGTAAACAGTAGTTTCCCTCTAAGGCTCCAGGGGAAGCAGGCCCTAAACTTGGTCAATTCAACCGACGCAGGATGGTATATATATGGAGTAGAAGTGTAGAGTGTGATTAACGCGAATGGTGTACTGTTCGTGTTCTGACCAATCTAAACACTCATTCACTTGTGTCTACAAGGCACCAATGCAGACTGCTGGAATCTTTGTTTACACAGTTTATTTAGACGCACACACTGGGACATAACGAGTAAATCATGGGTACAGGTTGACACATCAATTTGCAGGCATACATAGTAGATCCCAAGTCATGACACATTCATAAATAATGGGTAGTACATCAATAGCTTCCAATGTCATGATACATAATGGCCGCATCCCCTATCTGACTAAGCGCATCAGTGAAGGCAGATCGGTAAGTAACTAAAGTTGCTTTATGTTCATAGTTTATATCATATTATGAAACCACGATAAGGGGTTTCTATCAAAATTGAGATCTCCTTGCCACTGTCCGAATAATAAGATACATGCCCCGTTCTTTGGACAGTGATTCAAAAATATGATGACAGGAATGTAACATGGTCGCCTTCCTGAGTTGTCGCTCATTCACTCACAGGAGGGTATATCTAAGCCAAAGTTAATTTGAAATGTATAAGAATAATTTCTTAAAGTTCCTCCAAACAGTTCTACAGTAATCCAGTTACTTCACGTAGACATAACTGTTGTATGGAAGCCCGTCATCTTTGTCGATACAAACACGACCCTAGCGTTGCGAAGCACAAAATTCCAGCTAGGTCTAACCGACATGAGATCATCAAAAATAGGGTCTGGAATTACCTGGAGTCCGAATCATACATGGTACTGTACATTAGGAGAGTCTCTAACACAAGCTCTAGTAGAGACACAATCTCCTACAGAAGAAAAACCACTTCGTAAATCATTTTTACTGAAGAATCTACCAGCCCTGGAAAATGCGTAACTGCCATTGTAAACGGTACCTCGGAACTCATCACGACTTGTCAAGACAACTCCTACTTCCGCTAGAGCGGCATAACAAGAATATAGTCCTGCCTACCCATCCAAAATATACAATATAGGACTGATTCTACTTGTGCTCATAATATGTAATACATATGAATTCAGGCCATAAACATAATAAGCAAATTAATCTATTTTCTGGCCCTAACAAATAAGTACGGACATGGGTGTCATATCCATGCGCCGAATCAATATCAAGAACGATCACTCCTATAATCAAAAGGGTAAAACAATCATGGATTATCTAGCTTTCCCATAGACAGCATTTTCATACACAAATGAATGAATGTCTATATCTTTTCCATATTAAATAGCCATATCGATTTTTGTAATATGTGCGTCAAAATATGCACGCAACAGATTACCACACCCCTCGGGAAAAAAAAAAAGGTACATTTTTTTTTTGAAATACATGTAGGAGCAACATACAATAGGCTCACAACGCACCAATAACAATGCGCAGATGATAAGCATAAGTTTTCTGACCTTAGAGAAAGTACTTCTCTAAGTATAAATATTTCCAGAGAGGTGTCACCAACGCATACTACAATATTAGCAATGACACAATTTCTACATTAGTTTATACATAAATTTCATCTAAGATATCTTAACATCATGATCATCAAAGACGAAAAAAACATTGAAAGATCAGCGGTGAATAAATACACTGACAAACAACATTTTTCTTTCTTATATAAGAATAAGTGTTCTTAGGTCAGTTTCTTGCGCTGATTTCAAATTTGAAATCCGTTTATCTCTATCACGTCGGGTTCTTAAGATATTTGTAAATAAATATATTTTTGGGAAACCGTTATTTGTTCCGTTTTACTATATAACTTTTAAAAAATTAATAAAATGCAAAATAATTCTACTTTTTATACTGCTAAAAGATGCATGACATATGTTACGTTATATTTCAAATAGTTACTGTATTTTGAAATAATTCCGAATGAAATATGGCTTCTAGAAGTTGTAGAAATTCGGCTGATCTGTTCTGTTACGTGTGCGGATATTTTACAGATCGTGTTCACCAGAAAAACTTTACACCATTGCTAAAGAAAGCATATGAACTTTATTTCGATTCGAAAGTTGATGATGCAAATAAATCTTGAAAGCCAAATGCAGTTTGTTCGACTTGTGAAAATACATTGGCAGGTTGGTTACGAAAATCGCCGAAGCATAAGTCGATGCCTTTTGGAGTGCCAGTAATATGGCGTGAACCGACAAATCACGCTACTGATTGTTACTTCTGCTTGACAAATATCTATGGTTTCACTTTTAAAACTAGAAAGTCTGTGGTTTATCCAAATATTGAATTGGTTTCGAAACCAGTGCCTCATGATCCAATCACGTGTCCGATCCCAGTTCCACCAGAACAATATCCGTTGGACGTGAATGAACCATCAGAAAGTGATAGTTTACCTGCTTTAGAAACTAATTCTGACTCGGATTATATACCGGTGAATGATGGTGTTTACTTAATTAACCATTCAAAACTTTCAGATCTAATACGTGATCTCGCTCTTACCAAAGGACAAGCGGAATTACTCGGTTCGCGACTCAAAGAATGGAATCTTTTAGCGCCCAATACTCCGATATCTAAATTTCGTCATAGACACAGAGAACGTGTTCAATACTTTGAGATGGATGATGATATTTGCTATTGCAAAGATGTAAAAGGTCTAATGGTGCACCTCGGTCATGAGCACATAGTCAACGAATGGCGAATTTTCATCGACTCTTCCAAGACTAGTCTAAAAGCCGTGTTATTGCATAATGGAAATTTATTTTCATCAATTCCAGTAGCCTACTCTGTTCATATGAAAGAAACTTATGACAATATGGCTATACTTTTGGCAAAAATAAAGTACAATGACTACCAATGGCGGATTTGTGGAGACCTAAAGGTCATTGCAATTCTCACGGGCATGCAGACTGGGTATACTAAATTTTGTTGCTTCCTATGTGAATGGGACAGCTGCAACAGACAGGAACATTATGCAAGAAAGGTGTGGCCTATCAGGGATCATATGCAGCTCGGGCATAAAAATGTAATACACGAGCCATTAGTTAACAAAGACAGCATCATTTTACCACCGTTACATATAAAGTTGGGGCTCATGAAGTGTTTCGTAAAAGCGTTAGTGAAAACGAGCAAAGCTTTCACTTATCTTCGAGAAAAGTTTCCGCAAATTAGCGATGCAAAGATAAAGGAAGGTATCTTTGTAGGACCTCAGATTAGGAAAGTTATTGCAGACAAACAATTCGAGAACTTGTTACATGGTAGTGAACTTCGCGCATTGATGGCATTCAAATCGATCGTCGATAACTTTCTGGGAAATCACAAATCTGTCGACTATATGCATATTGTTAAGCAGTGCATAGATGCATACAGAATTATGGGCTGTAACATGTCCCTCAAAATCCATTTGCTCGATTCGCATCTTGACTTTTCCCCCTGACAACCTTGGCGAAGTCAGCGATGAACATGGAGAACGATTCCATCAAGATATCGCCGTAATGGAGTCACGTTATCATGGACGGTGGAGTGTGACCATGCTTGCCGATTATTGTTGGATGCTTCATCGCGATGTGCCACATGCCATTCACCGACGAAAGTCGACTGCAAAGAAATTCAAGCCTACATAACTGTTATACTTCTTGTACAAATGATGTTGTAATACTGTATGCGTTGTTAAAAAACTTCAATTGCGTATTTCTAGAGATCCCGACCTGATAGAGAAAAACGGTTTGCAGATTTAAAAACAGCACATTAAAATTGACCAGAAAAACATAGAAATGTTAGAGAAAGAAAAAAAAAGTTTTTTTTTGTTAGTCAGTGATATCAATGAACCGCTAAGTAGTGTTACAATCAATATATGATATTACATATGTGTACACATTTCAACATAGGAACAACTGTATCAAAGTTGTATAACAGTTATGAATCATGTGGGCATCTAGACAAAATATCTGCCATCACATTTTCTGACCCACGGATAGCTCGCACCGAAAAATGAAATGGCTGCAGAGCAATCGCGTAACGCGTTGATCTCGCGCTCTTCAGATTTTTACTCTGAATAGCCGTAAGAGCTTTCTGGTCAGTTTCCACGATGAAATGCGCACCAAGAAGAAATCTTTGCAGTTTAAGGATTGACCAAACCATAGCCAATAATTCACGGTCTAGGACCGAGTAATTCTTCTCTGCGGCATTTAATTTACGAGAAATATACATCACAGGATGCAGAGTTCCAGAGTACTCTTGCATTAGTGCTGCTCCAATCCCGGTGGATGAAGCGTCACTACGAAGAATAAATGTCTTATCCTTAGAAGGCAATACTAGGATAGGTAAAGTAGAAAACATAGTTTTAACCTTATCCAAAGAGGATTGACATTCTTGAGTCCAATGGACTACATTAGGAGACCCTTTCTTTAGCAAGGAAGAAAGAGGTGACATAATGGAGGACAGATTCGGAATGAATCGTCCATAAAATTGTATTAGACCTAAGAGACTTCGCACTTGCTTTTTAGTCTTAGGAATAGAAATGTTAAGTATCTTACTTGTATTATGGTCTTCTGTTTTTAGGAACCCATGACCAACACGGTGTCCTAAGAAAGATATTTCGCTAAAACCAATACATGCTTTCGATGGTTTTGCTGTCAGGTTATGCTCGCGTAAGATAGACAATAGTTCATTTATCCCATTATAGTGACCGTTCCAAGTATCACTGAAAAGACAGATGTCATCAAGATACGCAATGACATCTGAGCGATGAGATAGGATTCGACGCATCATGCGTACGAATGTTTCAGGGGCGTTCATAAGACCGAAAGGCATGAAATTCCATTGGAATAGACCCCTAGGCGTCGAAAAAGCAGTAAACGGTTTGGCGTGTTCGGATAATGGAACTTGCCAATATCCCTTAGACAAATCGAGTTTAGTAAAGAAATGAGAATTCGATAGTCTCGTAAGTAGCTCTTCTAGTAAAGGCATAGGTTCAGCATCAAATTTCGTCACTTGGTTCAATTTGCGATAATCCACGCAAAGACGTATGTTATTGTCTTTTTTTCGTACAATAACCATCGGCGAAGAATATGCTGATGTGGATGGTTCAGTAATTTTTAACTCTATCATCTCATCCAACTCTTTCTCTACCTGTGCTTGAAAATGTATCGGGATAGGATACAGTCTGACTCTTATAGGACTATGGTCAGTAAGAATAATGTCATGTTGAATGACATCAGTTTGACCAGGAATGTCAGTAAGGACATCCTGAAATTGTTCTAACATAGTAGAAACTTGTTTCTGCTCTCCTGGAGATAATTCGGGAGAAATTGCAACATCTTTCCATGATTCATTAGAGTGAAGAGGAATCATTGGAAAAGGTAGATTTACATCCGAGAAACTCGTTTCCTCATCCTGTATTACTGACAGAGATGAGTACTGTCCATGTTGGACTGGAAAATCGTCCGTTGCCTGGAACACAGGTTGTAAATAATCCGGACGTTCATGGAATTCCGTGAGCATGTTGATGTGGAAGGTTTTATGCTTCCCGTCAATATCGACGATATAGTCAACATCGGAAACTTTTGATATTATATCGTACGGACCTTTCCAAGAAATAAGAAGTCTATTTTCCCTACAAGGTAGCAAGACGAATGCTTTGTCACCTGGACAAAGTTGTCGCAAGCATCTCTTTTTATTGGCAAAATCCCTTGCCTTCTGTTTCGCAAATTCAGAAGAAGCAGTTGCCAATTTGCATGCTTCAATAATCTTGTGTCTAAGTGCGATGACATATTCATAAGAGGATTTTGTGTCATCGACAATATTATCAGCAGTTATAAGATCATGAAGTAAGGACATAGGACCTCGCGGTTTCGCGCCAAAGACAAGTTCAAAGGGAGAAAATCCTGTATGTTCGTTGGCGACCTCTCTATATGCAAAGAGAGCTGCGGGTAAAACCCTATCCCAATCCTGAGGATGATCTTCTGTTATCTTACCTAGTAGGTTTTTCAGAGTTCTATTCAGGCGTTCCACCATCCCATTGGACATAGGATGATAAATACTACTCAGCGATCTCTCTATCTTAAGAGTCGACATTACTTGAGACATGGTATCCGATATGAGTTGGGTACCATGGTCGGATAATATTTCTGCTGGAAATCCCAGACGAGAAAATATTAACCAAAGAGCATCTGTGACATCAGCAGTAGTTATGCTCTTTAGAGGAACAGCCTCCGGCCAACGTGTGCACATATCAACACACGTCAAAATAAATTGGTGTCCTCTAGCAGACTTTATCTTAAATGGACCAATGATGTCTATCGCCATTTTTTGAAATGGTCGAATGGGAATGTCTGCAGCCTGAATAGGTGCATCATGGCGTGGACCTCTGGATTTAATCTCTTGACATACTTTACAAGATCGACAATAGATTCGTATGTCCTTATTCACAGCAGGCCAAAAGAAAGATTCAAGAACTCTAGTTTTAGTACGGGAAAAACCCATATGTCCAGCACACTGCGAATCATGAGCGTGCTGTAAGATTTTAACTCTCATATTTTTAGGCACAAGGATTTGAGAATGAATGGACTTAGCGGAGTCTTGTACCATACGTACAAGTACGCCATTCTTCATCGTAATCCAAGATTTACGATTTGTATCCTTATTCGGATCACCTTTTGTTGCCAGAGTAAAGAATTTCTTTAGAGTAGGATCATCTTCCTGCTGTTTTATAAAGGAATCATGGGAAATCTCCAAGGGATCATCTTGGATCTGCGCATCATTATCTTCAGAATGTGAAGATTGTGGCATATTAAGAGCTTGAGCCCTAGTGATTACTGCATTAGCAGATTGCATATTAACATTTTCCCAATTAGAAATTTGCTGTGGAGTGCATTCTTTCACTCCATGAATGCGACCGATGATAAGATCAGCGATCGGATTCGGCAAGAGACATGCTTGCACCTCTCCTGTAAAGAAAGGCGTAGCAATATTGATAATGGCAGTGGAGTACTTCTCCAATGTGCCACCAAATGTTACACATTTGACTACATTGCCTGTAGCTCGAGAAAGATTTACGAGTGATTGCCTCACTCCGATGGTAGTGCACCCCGAATCGAAAAGAATTGATACCGGAGTACCATCTATTAGGCCTCTATTGAAAACAAGAGCACCCCTTCCATTATGCGCGATTGACGCAGGGAGAGCGGGAAGCGGGTGACCGCAGCTTAAAGTAGAAACTGTGGTTGGATCGAATAATGTTTTGCATTGCGAACACTCAGATGCTCTAGCAAAATCGAAAGCGGAATTTGCTACACTATTGGAGTCTTTTTTATCATTATTCTGATTACCGGCGTCGTGGAACTCCTGTTGTGCAGAGTTAGCCTGGTAATAAGATTTACCATGTCTTTTGTGTTGTGATCTACCTCGGTTATAATTGTCTCTATAATTATTATTTCCTCTTTTATAACCCCTATTTGGGTTTGAATCATAATATTCATGATCATAATCATCACGCTCATTATACTGAGTATCCCTGTAATATTGGTTCTTTTCTCTCCATGAAGCACTTGGGTAGTTCCTATAGCTACTCCCCTTTCGAGAATGTCTAAAATTATGGGTACCCCTCACGTGTCGAGGACTATCAGCCCGATTCCAGTTCTTCGAAGAAGAACCCTGATTTGAGTGGTTATCTTGGTTTTGATACTTATTCCAATTAACCTTTTTATCAAATTTATTTTTAGCTCCTTGGAATTTGTGTGAGTAATTCTGATTATATTCTGTTGCCGAAGCAACTGGCATACTCTCTTTAATGTTAGAGTTACTAAGAATCATGTCAGGGTGTGCTGTGGCATACTGGTCACAATATTCTTCCATTTGCTTTAATGTACTAGGTTTACGCTCATGTAAGAACTCTAGGAATGATTTATTTACCGAAGACATGACCTTGTCTCTTAGCAATAAATCCGTAAGACCATCAAATGTTTTCTCTATTTTGGATAATTCAATCCATCGTGAAAGTGTAATTTGTGCTTTTGAGATGAATTCTGAGAATTCTACACCTACTTCCGGTCTCATTGTTTTAAACAAAAGACGATAACCTTCCTCAGGCAGCTGATATTTCTTTATCAGAGATGCCCTAATAGCATCATAATTATCCTTGTCGGCCTCTTCAACGAAATATAACTTACTCAGAGACTCCCCTTTTAGATTTTCAGACAACTGATTCACATACTGTGATTTGTCAACATTATGAGCTCGACAAGCCCGTTCAAATCTAGAAAGCCAAAATGTTATGTCATCACTGGCAGGGTTGAACGCTGGTACCTTGACCTTGTACACAAAGGGTTTAACATTACCACTAGATGCCTGATTAACATTACTCATACTTGTCAATTTTAATTTCTCTAACTCAAATTCATGTTCTCTTATTGCTTTTCTCTCTTCAGCTTCTCTATCTAATCTTCTCTGTTCTGCAGCAGCTTCTAATTTCTTCTGTTCAGCTGCAGCAGCAGCTTCTAATTTCTTCTGTTCTGCATCAAATCTCCTTTCCTCCACTTGCATCTGCAATTTCTTTAGATCAGCAGCAGCATCAGCTTCTTTTTCTAATCTTTTTTCTTCAGCCAGAGCTTTTCTCTCTTCAGCAGCAGCAGCAGCAGCAGCTTTTCTCTCTTCAGCAGCAGCTTCTAATTTTTTTTCTTATATTTGAAGTTTTCTCTCCTCAGCCGCAGCTTTTCTTTCCTCAGCTTGCATCTGCAATCTGAAATTCTCAGCATCTATCTTCTTTTGTTCAACTTCTGCATTCCATTTATTCTCATCTTTTTGTTTTTTCTCTTCTGATTTTAATACAATAGCAAATTGAGCAGTTGTCCATTCTTCTAACTCTTTTCCAGTCTTATCAAGAGATTTTCCTTGTGCAATAAAGTAATCTAATGTAGACATCTTGTCTTCTTAAATCAGAAACCTGAAAAAGTAAATAAATTACCTTATTTCACTTTAATGGGAGACAAGTCTATATCATAGACTTAGTCTTAGTGAAAAAAACCTGTATGGTTATTTTGTTTATCATATAACCAATGATAACTTGAGTACCTGTGGAAAACAATAACTGTATATCTCAAATACTGTGGGAGACAAGCCTTATAAAGGTCTTGTATACCTTAATGTAATCAATGATCACTTGAGTACCTGTGGAAAATAATATTTCCTATACCAATCACTTTGGGAGACAAGCCTTATAAAGGTCTTGTACACTTTGTTTTATAACAATAATAATCATAAAGTACTGATCTGTACTATAATATAAGTGTATTCAACTATACCTCCTATGTCATATGTCAACTAAAGACATTACAAAGGACAAACAAGAAAAAACAATCTGAAAACATTTGCAGAGATCAAATTAAATTAAATAGGAGAAATGAAAAAAATGATCACAGAATCTGTGATGATAACTGCAATAAGATAACAAGACAAATAACGCCACAGTGTATAAACATAAGGGTGTAAAGAACTGAAATGAAAGGAAAGATGAGACCTACAATTATACAAACAAATCAAACAAAAATAAAGAACAGAAAAATGTTACAAATACAAATATGAAACAGTCGTCACAACTAACCAAATATTTGCAAACTATGTTGCATGCAAATTTCAATTAAGAAATTGCTCCCTATAGAACGCCAGAACAAGACCAATATCACTTGGTATTTCCTGTTCTAGTCACCTCCCATCCAGGCCCGCAAACACATAACAATCACACATACAACAAATAATATATAAACATAAATACATATAAATCATAAATGTGTACATTATATACTGAAATGTGTTGCAGTTGTAATGTATTGTACTGTATGCTCAGTTTTAACAAATTAGACTACCACTTTATTGAGTAATAGATTTGCTTTCTAATTGTTACACTCTTCAATTTTTTTTTAGCACATTAGAAGATCCACCGATGAAATTTGCACTTTATTTTCAACATTGCTCTTCTATTACAGCAGGATAAACAATCACTAGTTTAGAACACTGACTGTACTGTGCCAAATATCAACAAGTGCTGACCCAGATATTGCTACACTTGTCAGAACAGGTCAAGCTGACATTGATTGAATAGCTGTCCTACTGGTGTTGATGTGGTCAAACAAATGTTCTTGCAACTGTAAAATGTGATTCTCAACACAACAAAACTGCGTAGGCTGGACCCAGGGATCTGGCCCACCACTGTAAATTTCTCTCACACTGTAAAGTGCTCATTGTAAAGAAGTGTTGTGTGTTCTCTTTCTTCTGTAAAGCTCCACTATCAATCACTGTAGTATGTTGTTTGTGGTGTCACTACTGTATATGTCCATTGTAGTGTACAGAGTTGTTGAGATCAGGCATGCTCCAGTCTACCCAGCTGTAAATGGGTAACTCACCCTAGTCCTGAGTTAGGGAAGGCAAAGGCAGCTGTAAACAGTAGTTTCCCTCTAAGGCTCCAGGGGAAGCAGGCCCTAAACTTGGTCAATTCAACCGACGCAGGATGGTATATATATGGAGTAGAAGTGTAGAGTGTGATTAACGCGAATGGTGTACTGTTCGTGTTCTGACCAATCTAAACACTCATTCACTTGTGTCTACAAGGCACCAATGCAGACTGCTGGAATCTTTGTTTACACAGTTTATTTAGACGCACACACTGGGACATAACGAGTAAATCATGGGTACAGGTTGACACATCAATTTGCAGGCATACATAGTAGATCCCAAGTCATGACACATTCATAAATAATGGGTAGTACATCAATAGCTTCCAATGTCATGATACATAATGGCCGCATCCCCTATCTGACTAAGCGCGTCAGTGAAGGCGGATCGGTAAGTAACTAAAGTTGCTTTATGTTCATAGTTTATATCATATTATGAAACCACGATAAGGGGTTTCTATCAAAATTGAGATCTCCTTGCCACTGTCCGAATAATAAGATACATGCCCCGTTCTTTGGACAGTGATTCAAAAATATGATGACAGGAATGTAACATGGCCGCCTTCCTGAGTTGTCGCTCATTCACTCACAGGAGGGTATATCTAAGCCAAAGTTAATTTGAAATGTATAAGAATAATTTCTTAAAGTTCCTCCAAACAGTTCTACAGTAATCCAGTTACTTCACGTAGACATAACTGTTGTATGGAAGCCCGTCATCTTTGTCGATACAAACACGACCCTAGCGTTGCGAAGCACAAAATTCCAGCTAGGTCTAACCGACATGAGATCATCAAAAATAGGGTCTGGAATTACCTAGAGTCCGAATCATACATGGTACCGTACATTAGGAGAGTCTTAACACAAGCTCTAGTAGAGACACAATCTCCTACAGAAGAAAAACCACTTCGTAAATCATTTTTACTGAAGAATCTACCAGCCCTGGAAAATGCGTAACCGCCATTGTAAACGGTACCTCGGAACTCATCACGACTTGTCAAGACAACTCCTACTTCCGCTAGAGCGGCATAACAAGAATATAGTCCTGCCTACCCATCCAAAATATACAATATATGACTGATTCTACTTGTGCTCATAATATGTAATACATATGAATTCAGGCCATAAACATAATAAGCAAATTAATCTATTTTCTGGCCCTAACAAATAAGTACGGACATGGGTGTCATATCCATGCGCCGAATCAATATCAAGAACGATCACTCCTATAATCAAAAGGGTAAAACAATCATGGATTATCTAGCTTTCCCATAGACAGCATTTTCATACACAAATGAATGAATGTCTACATCTTTTCCATATTAAATAGCCATATCGATTTTTGTAATATGTGCGTCAAAATATGCACGCAACACATATTTTATTAATATTATCCTATGTGTGTCAGTTGTGTAGTAGTAATATGAGGTAATACTGGTTTTGTTTTTTCAAGCTTTGTTGTTATTTGTCATCTTGACTTCAAGTGTTTGTTTATCTTGTAAGTAGTATGGGGAAAAGTTCACAGTTCCTATCAATTTAAACACTGTATTTTCCCTCTGGTTTATTATAAAGTCAGATTTTGAGGGGGGGGGATAATGTTGAGCTCCACTGGCCACATAGGCTTATCTTTCGTGATGGCGGCAGGAAAAGACTCCTCTGCTCGATAGCCTCCCTGTGTTCTGGAGACACCTCACTGGTCACTATCTGGACCCAGGAGTATGCTGTCAGCCTCTAGGTTCAGCAAAGCTCAGACCAGGTGCTGCTCAATAACTTTTGGACCACGGTCCCTGAAACAAGAAGGTTGTACCTCCTACTTCATAACTAATTTATAATCTATTTCTAGACTGAACACAATACATAACAAACACTGAGTTCAGAGCGGTAGGCCAACTGTCAGCTTCATCTGAAATAATTTTCACCAGTATATTCCTCCCTAATGGTTACTACGCCTCTGCAATTCCAGCATTATTTCTTTCTAGTCGATAAGATAGGTGTCAGTGTACTGTTTGGCAATTCCATGTAGTTTTACTTTCCTCCGACACCTTCTGTTCAGGTTGGAGCACTATATAGGCTTTACCTCATGTTCGCTACTGAACCACACATATATACAGACATAAATTATCAATTTACATTCAATTTTCATTAAAAAGATATTGAATATATCAAGCTTACCACAATTCATGGAATAATACACAGTTACGTTGACTGGCAATGAATATAACACAATTTCGATCTGCCGATGTCCCAGGCTTTTATTTAGAAAAATATGCACTGGTGCTCAACGCACTGGTTCTTTAGTAAGTTTATTTGAAAATGTGGTGGTGACCTGACGCCTCTGATTGACTATATTCGCGGGTCTAACCAATCGTGCCATGTTTACCCAATCGTTTGAAAAAAAGTACTCCTACTCCCGTTTCCCGACAACAAAAGATAGTATTTATAGCCCGACTAATCGTGTTTAGCCTTACATTTATTGCGCTCCAATCAAATCGGATTTAACATGGAGACCCATTTCCCAAACAATGGTGGTGTGAAAATCTGCCACTGAGCGATTCTGATTTTGGTGTTGTCTGACATCCCTCACTATTTCTTTTGGCTATAATTTGGTAATTCCTAGACTATTTGCGTAACGTTTAACATATTCTTTGTCAGCAAGTCCTAAGGAACCCAAATATACAAATTTAAAGGAGCTAAGTGGCTGCGTTCAAAATATGCATTTTCTTCTACCTCCTGTTTACTTCGAATACGATGTGGTGTCTGGGTACTGTAATGTTTTCAAACGTAAACCAGTATAATGTCATGTTTCCTAATAAGCGTTTTGTGAGTTTTTAAAAACTAACTCTCGTGTGTGTAGTGTTTTTTATCACTGTCGATTTGAAAAAAGCTAGTGCTTGTGGCCTTACACGCGTGATGGTAGTAATTGTGTATCGCGAGACTGTGGTAGTATTGCCTGCGTTCCGGCTTTCAGCCCCTCCCTTTCTTTCTATCTTTAGTCCATCTGTCTTTCGTTTTTTGGTAACGTAGTGTATAAAATGACATGAATGGAATTTTAAATCTAGGTCAACTTGCGTATCTCAAGGTTTTTCTTAGAAATGCAGCACATGTTTTATCGTAGAAAGCGGGTATTGAAGCAGTAGGCTTTTACTATCAACGTGAAACGTTACAATTTGCAGACGAAGGAGAAAACAAGGGGGATTTCGAGTAGAGTCATTGTGACAGCACTGTTCTTTACCATTCTTCTTTCCTTTTATTGAATTTATGTGTTAGGCTTTACATTTTCCTGATAATTTATATATGTGGATTAGAATTTCTCACGACACAGAGCCATATAAAAGTACTGACTTCACATTTGAGTTGAAGATTCTTATTTTCGTGTTGGATCCGATTTCTCTTGATCTCCATATATTTCCCAATGCAACGAAAGCTCCTCTTGCTTTTTGTATTCTTATTTTGATATCACTGTCTGTCCCTCCAACTTTGTCTTTATTGCTGCCAAGATATGTGTACGATTCTACATCTTGTATTGGTGTGTCTTCAAGTTCAACCGTGTTATCATTACCTGCATTTATTCTCATTATGTTTGTCTTTTCCCTGTGTATTTTCAGACCCAATTGCTGTGACCTCTCAGCGAATGTTTTCAATCTGTTCTGCATCTGATTACGGTTATGGGACAGAAGAGCCAAGTCATCAGCAAAATCCAGATCATCCAATTGCTTAGTCAGAGTCCACTGGATTCCATTTCTGTTGTGTGTTGTCGATGTTCTCATAACCCAGTCTATTGCTAGTAAGAAAAGAAATGGAGACAAGAGGCATCCATGTCGCACTCCTGTTCTTATCCCAAACGGTTCTGTAAGCTGTCCTTCATGAAGAACTCTGCATGTCATGTCTTCATGTGTTTTCTTTATTAAATTAATGATCTTCAGGGGAATTCCATAATACCTCATCAATTTCCAAAGTGATTTTCGGTCTATACTGTCAAATGCCTTTTCGTAGTCCACAAATCCAACGTATAGTGGTGAATTCCATTCCAGACTTTATTCAACTATTATTCTCAAAATGGCTATCTGGTCTGTACAGGATCTGTTTTGTCGAAAACCTGCTTGTTCATTTCTCAGTTTCTTGTCTATGGACTCTCTTAATCTCTCGAGAATAATCCTGTTTAATACTTTTCCTGGCACTGATAGTAACATTATTCCTCTATAATGTGTGCACTCTTGTAAATTTCCCTTTTAGGCGACTTAACCAGATATCCATCCATCCATGCTGCTGGTATCTCTTCCTTTTCCCAGACTTTACCAAGTAATTTATATAACATCTCTGTAACCGTGTCGATATCTGCTTTGATGGCCTCTGCTGGAATGCCATCTGGTCCAGCCGCTTTTCTATCTCTTAGAAGTTTTATGGCTTTCTTTATTTCTTCCTTCGTTGGTCTTTCACAGTTAATTTTTAGCTCTTCTTCTGCTGGCTGGATGTCTGGGGGGTTTTGTGGAGCTGGTCTATTGAAAGGGTCCTCAAAATATTCCGCCCACCTCTTCATTTGCTCTTGTATATTGCTGAGCAGTTTTCCATTCTTGTCTTTTATGAGGCAACTTGCTTGCTTGTATTTCCCTGTTAGCTTCTTTGTGCTGTTATACAGTTCTCTCATATTTCCTTTGGCTGCAGCATCTTCTGCCTCTCTTGCCAACTCCTCAGTACTTCTTCTTCTTCTTCCTCGTTCGTCCTGAAAAGGACGGTGGTTGCGTTGTGTCTGTTTACGCCTAAGCTGTGATATCTACACCTTTCGGTCGACACATCCGACTTCTGCACGGCATTTTTTAGGACCGGGTTTGCCTTCCCATTGCGATCCACACTCGCTCAGCCAGACTACACTGCTGCAGACTGTTTCCAGGACCACCACGTGGAGGTGTAGTGTGGTCTTGACCAGCTCTGGTTCGCTGGTCCTGACGCAGGCAGTCAAGCTATGAGTTGCTGACTGCGTTCTCTATTGCTGCGTCTTTGGGTCCCAACTCCTCAATATACTTCCTCTTGTCTCTTTTGATACTTCTTTTTACTTCTTGGCTTTGGAACTTCTGGTTTTGCTTGTGTTTAAATCTGCTTTCTTGTTTTTTCTGTCTTTTATCTTATTGATTGTTTCTGTTGTTATCCATGCTTTTTGTTGTCGTTCCCTGTTCCCCAGTATTTCTTCACATGTCTCATTCCAAACAGTTTTGATTTGCTGCCAATTGTCTTCTGTATTCACTACATCTTCCAGCTGTTGGAGCACTTGGAATTTGTTGGATATTGTGACCGCAAATTTGTCTCTTGTTTCTTGATTTCTTAGCTGTCCTACATTAAATTGTTGTCTATAACTTTGCATTGTTGCATATGTCTTGAGTTTCTTTTTTTACTTTGGCTATCGGAAGGTGGTGATCTGATGCCACATCTGTTCCTTTATATACCTTTACATCCTGCAATGGTGATCTAAACTTCTTGTTTATGCATATATGATCAATCTGATTTTCTGCTCTATGGTCTGGTGATATCCATGTTGCCTTGTGTATTCTCTTATGTGGAAACATGCTTCCTCCTATAGCCAGTTGATTTGAAGCACAGAAGTTTGAGAATAATTCCCCATTTTCATTCATTATTCCTAGCCAGTGTTTTCCCAAGGTGCATTATACAGTGTAGATAATTTTATTTTAATGAAAATAAAGTTGAATGACCTATGTAACGAGAATTGACATGTACTGTGTGCGACGCTAGATTCTTTCTTTTATTGTTGATCTTCCGGATGCATTGCTAACATCTTCTAGGTCCAACCAGTTATATTAGATCAGGAACTATTCTACAGACGTCTTGACCTGACAGGTTTACTAGGATTGACATTATTATTCAACTCCGCCCATGCCGGTCCCAAGCCCGGATGAAAAAGGAGGAGGGCGGCCTGCATGGAGGCCGTAAGGAGGCAGCCCCTCCACCATGCAAAGGCACAACAGGCCAATCACCTGTTTGCTTTAAACCACGATTACGAGTAACACAAGAGAGAAAACCGGACTGATTCTAAAGGCGACGAACTGGAACGGACTACGGACTACGACTTATGGAACATGGAACACAAGAAGTATAAATGGGAAGGAAGAGGAGCTGGTGGAAGAGATGAGGAAAGCAAAACTAGAAATCCTGGCTATAACGGAAACAAAGAAAAAAGGACAAGGAGTCATGGATCTCAATGGCAACACGCTGCTCTACAGTGGTGTACCCATATCCGAAAGAGCTAAAGGGGGCGTGGGTTGCATTGTGGCCCAAAATCAAAAAGATAGTATCAAGGGGTGGAACTTTGTCTCAGAGCGCATTATGGTTGTGAAACTAAAAGAAGGAGAAACCATAGTCAACCTGGTCATAGTGTATGGGCCACATGAGGATGAGAGAGCAGAGGTCAAGGAGGAATTCTTCGAGCTGCTTCAAAGGACAGTGGATGACTGCCTAGATGAAGTTATCATGCTCGGAGATTTTAATGCCAGAGTTGGAAATGACCATGCTAGATGGGGTTGAGTTATCGGAAGATATGGAGAAGATACTCTCAATGACAATGGAAAGCGACTCCTTAGATTCTGCAGTGAGCAGAATCTGATCATTACAAACACAAAGTTCCCCCATAAGCGCATACATGCATACACTAGATGTGAACCAACAAAGAATGAGAAGTCAGTGATCGACTATGCCATTGTTCGGAGAAGCTCATTCAAATATGTCCGAGATGCAAGAGTCTGGAGGGGGCCAGAGATTGGAATTGATCACTACCTGCTAACAATCAAACGAACAACTGAAAGAGTTGCTCAGCCTAGGAACTGCTCAACATCACGCAAGAAACCAAGTAAACGAGCAGGAGAAATGAGCATTCGGACCTACAAGCTGAGAGAGCCAGAAATTAAGACCAGATATCAGGGGCTTATTGCTGCAGCGGTGAGCAACACAGAAGAACAACCTGATGACTTGGAAACCCTCTGGATTAAATTCAAGGATATCATAAAGACAGCTGCTGCAGAAGCATGTGGTGAAGTCCGACTTGGGAACCAGAGAAAGAGGACACCTTGGTGGACAGAGGAAGTCAAAGAGAAAATAAGAGAGAAGAAAATGGCATGGAAACAATACTTAGGAGCTAAAAACACAACAGGACAAATGGAAAAATATAGAGAATATGTGACACTCAGAACAGAAGTAAAGAACAAAGTGCTAGCAGCAAAACAGAAGTCCTGGGAAGAATTTGGAGAAAAGCTAGAAAAAGATGCACAAGAAAACCAGAAATTGTTCTATAAGACCCTAAAGAACATGAGGAAGGAAAAACAATGCCCTCTCAAATTTATAAAGGACAAGCAAGGCAAATTGCTTACTGCCCCGAAGGAAGTAATGGAAAGATGGAAAGAATATTTCTCAGAACTCCTTGATGGTGAGCAAGGTCAAACATCAGAAATGATAACCACTAGCACAGAAGAGGAAACCAATGGTGATGAAGATGACATAAAGATGGAAGAACTGAAGGCAGCACTGGAGAAAATCAAGATGGGCAAAGCAACAGGGCATGATGGTATAACACCAGAAATGGTTAAGTACATGGGAGCATCAGGCGACCTGTTACTCCTAAGGGTCCTACAGGCAGCATGGTGCAACAAGACCATACCAAAGGATTGGGAGATCGCCATCATAACACCAATTTTCAAAAAGGGTGACAACCGACAGTGTGGAAACCATAGAGGCATATCCCTTCTCAGTGTCCCTGGAAAAATCTACTCTAGAATCCTAGAGCAGAGACTCCGACGCCTAGCTGAGCCACAATTGGATGAGGTCCAGTGCGGATTCCGAGCAAACCGAAGTACTCAAGACCTAATCTTCACACTCAGACAGCTGAGTGAAAAGGCCCTTGAGTATAAGAGTGAGATCCATCTTTGTTTCATAGATCTGGAAAAGGCGTTTGACAGGGTCCCTTGGAGCAAACTTTGGGACTGTTTGGCAAGGAAGAATATTCCAGCACCTCTGATTCATGCTATACAGAGCTTCTACAAGTCTTGCAGAAATTATGTGAGGACAGCAAACCATAAGTCAGAAGAGTTCAGGACCACCACTGGTGTAAGACAAGGTGATATCCTATCACCTTACCTCTTCGTACTCCTTATGGACGATGTCATCAAGGCATGTAAGGAGAGAACAAGAAAGTATTCAGTGGGGTACTGGAAGATGAGACAGGTCTATATTTCGGAGCTGGCATTTGCTGATGATGTTGCCCTGATTGCTAAATCAGAGGCACATCTCCAATCCAACCTGCAAGTCTGGAAGGAAGAGCTGGAGAAGAGAGGGATGGTCATAAGCAGCTCTAAAACAAAATCCATGGTGATATCACGAGAAGAAAGAAGGCATCAGATTAAGCTGGGAGAACAGGTCCTGGAGCAGGTTGACCACTTTAAATACCTCGGAGCTATTATAGACCGAAAGGGAGGCATCAAAGAAGAGTTGGCCACTCGAAAAGCAGCAGCTGGGAGACTTTTTCAGGCCATAAATCGAGGATTCCTCAGCAAGAGAGAGGTTGGTAAGAAAACGAAGATGGCTGTATACCGCTCCACCTATGTCCCAGTCTTGACATATGGATGCGAGTCATGGGCAGTGACTACAACCCATAAAAGCCAGATCCAAACCTCAGAAATGAGGTATCTGAGGAAGGTGGTTGAAGTAACAAGAAGAGACATGGTACGCAACCAGACGATACGTCAAGGCCTAAAATGCCACCCCCTACAGACCCGAGTAGAACAGTCCCAACTAAGATGGTTTGGCCATGTCTGCAGAATGGGAGAAGATCGGCTACCACGACAAGCATGGGAAACAAAGAGCCAAGGATCCAGACCCCGAGGACGACCCAGAGTCCGCTGGGAGGACAACATTAGACAATCTTTGAAGGACCGAGGACTAGAATGGAACCAGGCCAGGAGGAAGACAGCCGATAGAATAGTCTGGCGCTCTCTCTTCCAAACCTCTACACCTCACGGTAGAAGGGGAACGACTAAGTAAGTAAGTAAGTAAGTAAGACATTATTATTCACAAACTTTTGTAACATGTGTGACAGATGAAAATTGAGCACCCTACGATCGAATGCATTTTAATCTCACCTGCACCCCTCATTCTTTGTCAATCTAAATTGCTCAACGTGTTTCCGACGTGTTTCTTTGATTAGCACGCTCAAAGTTATCGCGCAAACAGTCATGCCTTTCGCAAATCTGTCTTGTTTCTAGTTAGCCACGCCTACCTGGGTTTTTCACGCGATATACAAGCAGATATTGTTATTCATAAACTGTCAGTTCTTCATAAGGAAGCGGGCTAGGGCGTATGCTGGCTGTCAGATTACTCACGTCCGGCATGTTCGCCGAAGATCTGAAAACCTTTTTTTGTAGATTAGCACCAAGTAACTGAGCAGACAGGGACCCGTACACGGGAAAGAAATCTCCAATGAACCGAGATCAAAAGACGACTGACCACGAGCAAAAGTCTCTCTGGTCGGGGATAGTGCGAAGAAATCCTTTCATTCAGAAAAATCGACCGCAGTTTCCCCAATAAACGGACAGACACGTGAAAAATCACACTAGCTAACGATTTCTTTCTCATTTCATTTATATAGTCATCTCTCCTAATTCAGTTTGTCAGTTTGTTATCGGGATTCTTGAATGGTCTAGCGCGCATTTTTGGAGTCTTGTTTATCTGGATTTCCTATAGAAATACGTGGAGATTTATTTCAGTTTCTTGATTTGCGGTAATAATAGTTATTAGCCACTACGTGTTTTAATGTGTCAAAGTTCATTATATTTCACTGGGATTTTTGTGTTAATTTAAACGTATTAAATAAACATATAGCTAATTTTACCAGCTATAAACGTAAAAATTAATCACTCGCCATTTCCCAAGTAAGAGATACGTTAAATTAATTAATAGCCGCTAGGCGATTGATAATTGATGTAACACAATTTAATTCTATTCATACGTGTGTAATTTTCTAAACTACTAGTGTACATATCTCGGGTAAAACCGTTAAGATAAACTAGGCCCACACGGGTGTTTAAAAAATATATATAATTAAATACCGGAGTTGTTAAAATAGTCTTACCTAAAAATTAACGCGTGTCAGGATATGATTTATATTATGATTTCATGTGTATCTATTTTTTACATATAGGCTGGTCATACCTGCGTCCTAGCGTTTCTTATGGTCTTACTGACTTTGGTTCTTACACCATCCAGCAATTATTGTGACTAAATCTTCGTGTTGTGACCCCTATGTGGTCCCCTCTCCATCCATGAGAGGAGTAAAACCAAGAACTTTAACAATAAGCCATTTTAAAGTATAACTGGAGAAGAACAATTGCCAGAAGCCATTCCACAAATATTACTGATCTCCCGTGGCACAATTTATATCATATATTTTTACACATGACAGTAAACGTTTTTTCCTACTGGATTAACCTCCTAAAGAAAAACTCAATGGTCATACTCTGCCATCACTCATAGAACAGCCGAGGAATATCAATTTCCTAAAGTTCTTTTGTTCATCACGCCATAGTGTCTTAGCCACCTAAGGCGAGACCCACTGGACCAATATATCTATATATTAACTCCTGAGGACAGTGCCACCCCATAGAACCCTTATTCCAAACACTAACTGCAGTGAAAAGAGGAATATCCTGGGAAAAAAATAACGCCTCGATTTCAGTCTGGGGCTGAAATAGACAAAAACCAAAGACTATAATTGTTTTAGTAGTTGCTAGAGTTTTGCTGTGCTGTTTTTGCAAGCAATGACATTGGATAATTTTTCAAAACAACTGTAGGAGTTCGCCAGGCATGTATCCTGTCCCCAGTGCTCTTTAATATATATCTAGAACATATTATGCAGGAGGCTCTTTATGATTATAAAACAACCATATCAATTGGAGGCCGACCTCTTTGCAATCTACGTTTTGCTGATGATATCGATCTGATAGCTGGAACAGAATCAGAACTTCAAGACCTTACCTCTAGACTGGAGAAAGTAACAAGAACATATGGGATGGAAATTAATATAGAAAAAAGCAAGATATTGGTGAATAGCCATAAGAAACATGTTCCGACCAACATTACGTTAAATGGGCAAACGTTAGAAGAAGTTAACACCTTTAAATATCTCGGGTCCACTATATGTAGTGATGGGAGATCAAGTAAAGAAATCAAGACAAGACTTGAGATGGCCTCAGCTGCCATGACAAGACTGAATGTGATCTGGAAAAGTAACATCAGTTTTCCTGTGAAGATCAAATTATACAAATCACTTGTATTATCTATTCTCTTATATGGGTGTGAGAGCTGGACACTCACTGCAGATACGGAGCGAAGGATTCAGGCTTTCGAGCATAAATGTTATAGAAGAATTTTGCGCATTTGCTATAAAGAGCACAAAACAAATGTCTATGTTAGAGAGAAGATAAACACCTATGCAGGCCACCAAGAACCACTTTTGTCAGTAGTGAAACGTCGAAAGCTTGCCTGGTTTGGGCATGTAACTCGTCATGACTCCCTTTCGAAAATGATCCTCCAGGGAACAGTCGAAGGTAAACGGAGAAGAGGAAGCAAAGAAAATCCTGGGCTGATAACATCAAAGAATGGGCAGGACACGGTTTTTCCACACTTGTACGCATTGCTGAGGATAGAGAGCAGTGGAGGACCCTGTCTGCTGATGCTTCCACCATGGCACCCCTACGACCCATGACGGGTTACGGGTTGAGATGAGATGATGAGAGTTTTTTTTATTCCACGGAATGCCTGATTCAACGATTGGTAAGTGCAGATGAAAGTGGGCCACTGTATGCGTGCATTGAATGAACGAAGTTAGATAACCTTTATTTTATTTTTTTCCTTGCTAACATCACTATTCTTAATTTCTTTTTTCTGAGTTTTGTCTTTCCCCCCCCTCCCTACCCTAACCTGCTTAGTCACGGGATAGATTAATAATTAGGAACCTGTTCCTATACTCTTACTGATTATTGCATATCCCATTGTTAAAATTGAATCTCACTGTGGGTTAATTACCTCTGATAGTAATTTTCTTTGGGTTGTTTTTTCCCTTTAAAATAGAGGGAGGGCCTTGTTGCTGTCATTTTTGACGGAGTCATCTGTCAAGTTATTTGCTTATGTTTTTATCATAAGAATAATTGTGTCTTTACCTGCGATGTCAGGTTGATTAGGGGTTGTCTTCCCTTGTTTATTCATTCATTGTGTTTGACCTTTAGGGTCAAAGGTAGACAGTTCGGGCGTATGCCCATGGGCAGGTTTTTTTAAGCGGGAGTTGAGTTAGACTTCCGGCGAGCCGGGGAAGTGTCCTGGTTTCTGAAGGGACGAGAGTCCATTGTGTTTTTCGGGGAGAATCTTCGAAGTGACTGCACTGGCAGTTTTCCCCAGTGAATCTCTGTGCGTTGGAATGACAGCAGAGTTTCTTATATTGTTCTGTGGACTCGGTTACAGGTAATACCGACTTTTTCCATTACTATGCTTTCGGTAGCAGAACATGTTAGAAGATTGCCTAGTCTGTGAACTGCAGCTCACCGGTCCTCCATTTCAGAACTTATATTTTGTGCTCGAGGTAGCCATCCAAGACTATTAGTCTTCATACCATCCAGAAATCCAGTGACGAAGATATATTGTGGGAACCGCAGATTGGCGGAATTTATGTCTACAATAAGCATTACTGCAGGGTTGATGGTAACCTGCTTATCAGAAGTACACAGCCGACGTCAGAACGAGGCCTGTGTTTTCGGCTATTATACTACAGCCTGATAATGTGCAATTGGCGGGGAATGCCAAGTTGCACCTATGTGTCAAAGTGATTAAGGTATCTGACGCGTTTAGTCAGTAATCCCAGGGCGACGCCACGAACTGTCCTTATTGAAGAACATTGTATTGACCATGCACGAATATTCAAATGTCTATCGATTTCCGGTCAGCATGACCTTGTTTACAATGACTGTTCCTGTTGATACCATGTGTGTTCTCGTCAATAAATGTTTTGAAACGTGCCTGCAGTGTCCAAGCATCCTTGACTACTGCATGTGAGTGTATGGGTTGCAGGGTCTACATACATAAGAGCCTAAACACATTCGCGCCTTCATTCGCACCCACACTCAGTTCATCATACGCTCGCACCACACACCTAACAACCTGTATACTGTCTTGGGCCAGTGATCACCTCAACAAGAGAAAAGAGACAGTTACTTTTTTGGTGGACCAGTTACGTGGGCTCTTTTGATACATTTCTTGTGGACAGAGCGAGCAATTAACATTATTGATGACAGTAATGGATCCAGAAATTTACATTTCTCCAGCCTTAAACAGACACCCCACCAGGCTATTTACAGTTGCTGTTACATTTATTATGCCTCCAGTGTTGTCCAGAAATTTACATTTCTACATGTGCTACATGTCATGAGGAACAAAGTGGACAACTGAGAATAACACACATACTCTATGCTTTCAAGTTTTGTCTACACAGGACAGAAATAGGTCATCAACTGTTGACCCAGATAAACAGTGCTAGCATTTATGTTATAATGCTACATAAACCACAACAGGACAAGTACTGAAGTTAACATCTAGGCATTTGCTACGTGGACCACAACTGCAAGTCGAGTCCCTTTTTGTAAACGGTACCGCTGGTCGTTTACATGTTTCAGTCAACAACAGACTTTTCTACGCCCGAGCATTCAAGCTACATTGTTCGAGGTCAAGTTCCTGTTTGTAAACAGTACGTGGAAATTGTAAACATTCAATGTGCAAGTCCTAAGTCGAGAAGGTCATAGTAACTTTTGTTCGTGAATACCACTTTATGCTACAGTGGATTTGACATTCAGTGCGTGCTTGACATTTTGTTTCTGTGTTCGCAAGGAGCAAGAAATTTACTTTAGTTTCAGCTGTGACTGAACTTGTTTTGCAACACATTGAATTGATTGCTATTTATGTTAATTGTATTATTTTTGTGTATTTTTCTTGTGTTCTTTTGCGGGTTTTCGGTTGGTGGGTCTTACAGTAAATATGCCACTTAATCGAGGGTTACTGTAAGCGTTCTGTAGGGATTGCAATTTTCTTAATTGAAATTTGCTAGCGACTTTTGTTGCTATATTTTTTTTTTAGCTGTGACGACATCAGTTAGTGTTGTTTTCGTTATTTTTCCGTTCTTTGATTTTCGATTAATTTTGTTTGTATCTGTTCTTCTCTCATTCCTTCCGTTTATTTCTTTACACCTTTTCGTTTATAACAGTGTTGCCATTTGTCTTGTTTATTTTTCGCGGTCATCATTACACATTTGTGTAACGTTTTCTTTTCTTTTTGCTGTATTGTTTATTTGACTTCCGCGAACGTTTTCGGTCATTGTTCTGTATTTTTATCTTTGTATTTATGATTGTTCTACATTATTGTCATACACAGTCTACATACATATACTTGGTCATGTATTATTATTGTTATTGATAAGGTACACTCTTCATATAGAGATTGTTAATAATATTATTATATCTAAGATATTTATACAAGTTCTTTGATAAAAAACTAGATATCCACAAAGATAGAGACAAAGTGAAATACAAAAACAAATACTTAAAAAAAAAAAAAAAGACTTGGGCCCATAGTTGAAGTGGGTTTATAAAGGAATTATTTTCCACAGGTACTCAAGTGATTTTTTGTTAATTATAAACAGAGGACCCATACAAGGTCTTTGTCTAAGACTAAGAGAGTGAAATAAAGTGAAGTGAAGTGAGTATACAAGTCTCAGCATTTCAGACTTGTCTCCCATTGGAAGTGGGATAAGGTAATTGTGTGAATTTTTTTTTTCAGGTTACTGATCTCATTAGACAGAATGTCTACATTGGATTTCTTCATCCAGCAAGGGTTGACTCTTGGTAAGTCTGGTAAAGAATTGGAAGAATATTCATCTGCTCTATTCACCCACTGCACTTAAAGTCAGAAGAAAGAAACAAAAAGAGGAAATAAATTAATGACTGAAAAAGAGAAGCTGATTACAAAGGAGTGAGCAGATGTCTGAACTAAAGAGGAAGCTAGATGCTGAGAATAGAAGATTGGGACTTGTTTAAAGAGAAAAGGTATCAAGAGAAGCTGCTGTTGAGGAGAGAAAAGCTCAGGCTGATTGGAAGAAAATTCCAGATGGAATGGAAGACAAAAAACTTCAAGCTGCTGCAGAGTGCTGCAGAGGAGAGAAATCTTCAAGCTGCAGGAGAGGAGAGAAAACATCATGCTGCTGCAGAGGAGAGAAAACTTCAAGCTGCTGCAGAGGAGAGAAAACTTCAAGCTGCTGCAGAGGAGGAGAGAGAAAACTTCAAGCTGCTGCTGAGGCTGAGAATTAGAAAAATGGAAAGTTCATGAGGAAGGAAGAAGAAGTCAGAAGATGGAACTTGATGAAAACCTCGCAACTTGGGAGTTAGAGAAATTAAAATTGGCGAGTACGGGTGCTCAGCAAACAACTTCGACTACGACAAAGGAGTTTGTTAGTAGGATTAAATTGCCTCATTTCAATCCTTTAAAGGATGACGTAGCAGATTATCTAGATAGATTCCAATTTTTGTGCGATACGCATAACATAAAAAAGGAAAAATATGTTGAACAACTGATGCCATTTTTTACAGGTGACACAGTGGGACGCTACTCTTATGACAATAGGACGAACACTTGACAGGGATCTAAAAATTTTGATGTTGTCAGTCAGAGCAGCATTGCTGAAGAAAAAAATACCAACTAAAAGAAAGAAGGACTATCGGCTTTCGTTTTAGGACAATGTGTTGCAGTATGAAAATGGAGTAGATTTCTCTATGATTTTGTTACAAAAATACGTCGTACATTTATACGATGGGTTGAGTGTCTCAGACTGTAGAAAAACTGTATGAATGGTCTAATGGACTTATTATTTGCGAGATAAGGTTTTGTGTCATCTGTTAAATGGATTCTTTTTTGCATTTCCTTCATGAGCGTAAGCCTAAAAACTTAAAAGATTATGGTAGGAATACTGTTGTTCAGTATGCCACCGCGGCATTCCCCATGCTACAGTTAGCAATTCTAAAGTGAAAGAAGGGTTGCCAGCTGCTTCGGCAACACCATATGGCCCTAATTTCAAAAAAAAATTTCAGGGTGCTCAAGTACAAAACTGGAATAGGGGAAGTAATCAGAATTACACTCAGAAGCGGAGTAAGTAATCCATACACACATTGATGGTCATTTCTTCGTCTATGAATTGGATGACAAAGATGGTAGTTCTCGTAATTTTAATGGTAATAATTCTTAGACAATTTCGCAAAGGGTTATCGCGGATAATAAATAACCCATTCGTGCATTTCGAGATAACCATTCTCGACGTATAAAAAAGATTATGACGATGGTGAATTTAGAAACCGGGGATTCAAACCGGAATGATGATTTTACAATAGGCAATATGATAACACATTACAGGGGAAATGATGTGGTCGAAATAATTACAAGGGGTAAATGATAATCGAGGCAGAACCTAGGTTTAAAAAAAAAAGACCTTTCCAACAGGCCCGACCCACTGCACAAACAAGAGTTTGATGGAGCCTGTAATCCAGTAAATGATAGTATCACATTAGGAAACTCTAGGGCTAGTAAAACTGGTTGTGTCTTTCGATTTCTCCCAAGGTGAGCAGCTGAATGCCCCAATGCTTTAATATTGTTCGACTCCATTAAAAATGGACAAACTGTATCTATCTCTAAGTTTGTCTTGGTCACCCTTTCCTGATGTCTCCTACAACTGCTTACAGTTGCGCATGATGGTTGAGAGGATGATCAATCTTTACATAGGTAATTCTAACAAATGATAGGCTTCCCAGTACTCTTTCGATAAATCGGGAGTCTGTGTACTACCGTCGGGATGTTTCTAGTTAGGGAATCTCTGATATCCTTGCTGTGCCACTGGAAAAACAATCAAATGTGTTTACATTGGTTGGTACTATGGAAAGTTATCCTTACTGCTATTATTAGGATTGACACTCCCTTTTTCACAGTGTTGTCCATGCATGTCTTCTTCCTATATCCTATTGCGGATCTTTATAATCGGTCCCGTATTCATGGGAGTTAAGGAATTTGCACCGCAAAACAAAATTTTTTAGTTGTGGGTTAAAAAAATCCTATTCAAATCCGGTTACCAATGCATTAGGTGACAGCTCAAGATATTCCCTTAATCCCCCAACTTCATCGGATAATAGTAATGAAAGTTGACAGACGAGCACCTTCATTGATTATCCATGACACACAATATTAAACAGTCAAGAAGAGGATCCTTCTTTGAAGAAATTCTTCCTTCTTGCAAAGAAGGGGACACCTTAATCTATCAAATGATAACGAATCAAATCGTATATTACATACAAACCTATATGGGCCACACACCTTCATACAATGGTACAACACTCGGACAATCCAACTCCTATTGCCACTGGGATTCATTCTTGTGCCTAATTGTATTGATTGAGCCTTTCTTCTTCACATGCACACGATTCTCAGTGTGTAGCACTGGACATATGGGTCGGACCCACCGGGAACTAAAACTAGAGTCCTTGCGTCTTTCTTTTGTCCATTTGTTAATAAAGACATACGCATTTATTACCCTCTCACCAAAATTTGTCAGAGGTCACCCATTCTAGACGAGACATGCTTGCTCCTATCACTCAATCACTGCAGATATTCCGATTCTCCCCAAACCTCCAGAAATGGCTATAGAACTCATTGGTACGTTCCCTTCAGTCTAGCCATGAGGATCATGACACTATTTAACTCTCACTTTGCGTGGACATCCTTGCACATCCGTTTGGCCATCCAAGGCTATTCCTCTGAAGAGCATTTCAACTGTCGACCCCCTATCCCCCTATGCATCTTTGGCCCATACTTTTCTTATTTATCCGTTCCCCGGGAGAAATATTCCCTCCCCAAGATCCACGGCACTCAGTTAATTTCGGACCGTTATGTCTCTACCCAGGTAATGGCTACGCTAGAGGCAATTTAAAACTGGTCTCAATCAGGTAGTAGTATTTTTCATCCAACTGTCCAATGGATCCACCACCTACAACGTTCCTTCCCTCAACAGGACACTAAAGAAATTACCTTGGCACAAAAATTAACCTTAAACCGGAGAATCATCATGAAAGATCGGGGACACAAACCTGCACGCAGTAAACAAACGTTGCCAAAAAAAACCCCGAAGTTCCCAACGAAAACAGTAACAAACCACCACACTACACAAACAAACAAAACTTGTCTTTGGTGCCGCACCGCGCGGTCCGAATGTCCTTGTTATGTCCACGATTTTGATAAACTTCTGATAATATTGACGATGATACACAATCGTCATATGAATATGTCTCATTGCTCTTAGAGAAAAGATTATCGTATCGTGCAGGTTAGCAACTTCATCTTCCGAATTTGCGAAAGAAAAAGCTAGGCGATTTGCTAACAAGAAAAGACGCCTACGTCAACTTTGTCCTGGAGACAAAGCATATGTCTTACTTCCCTCAAGAGAGAATAGACTTCTCATTTCATGGAAAGGTCCATACACTATAGTCTTCAAAATTTCCGATGTCGACTACATCGTCGATGTGGATGGAAAGCATAAAACCTTCCATATAAATATGCTAACAGAGTTTATTGAACGTCCAGACTATTTGCAGGCGACGGACGACTCTCCAGTCCAACATGGTCACATCTCATCCCTGTCCGTTATACAGGATGAGGAACTATTTTTTCTGACGTTAACTTACCTCTTCCTGCGATTCCACTTACTTCAACGGAATCGTAGAGGGACGTTACAATCTCTTCGAACTTGTCTTTTGAGGAGCAACGTCAAGTATCCTCTACGCTACAATCATATCAGGATGTCCTTACCGACATTCCTGGACACACAGATGTCATAGAACATGACATCATACTTACTGATCGTAATCCGATCAGAGTAAGACCATACCCAATACCTATTCATTTTCAAGCACAAGTCGAGAATTGGATGAAATGATTCAACTACAAATAATTGAACCATCCACTTCAGCTTATTCTTCGTCGATAGTTATTTTTTTCGAAAAGAAAGACAATAACAAACATACGTTCTTTGCGTTGACTATCGCAAATTAAATCAAGTTACGAAGTTCGATGCTGAAACCTATGCCATTATTAGAGATGATCTACTTATTAGACTTTCTAAAGCTAAATTCTTTACTAAACTAGACTTGTCGAAAGGTTATTGGCAAGTCCCACTGACGGAACGCGCCAAACCTCTCACTGCTTTTTCGACACCTAGGGGTCTGTTTCAATGGAATTTTATGCCTTTCGGGCTTATGAACGCCCCAGCGACTTTCGTGCACATGATGCGACGAATTCTATCAGATCGTGCAGATGTCATCGCATATTTAGACGACATCTGTCTTTTCAGCGATACTTGGGAAGAACACTATTTGGGTCTAAAGGAATTGCTATCTACTCTACGTGAGCATAGTTTGACTGCAAAACCCTCTAAAGCTTTTGTTGGGTTTAGTGAAATTTCCTTCCTAGGTCATCGAGTTGGTCATGGTCTGTTGAAGACAGAGGACCAAAACATTTCGAAGATATTAAATATCTCGCTTCCGAAGACAAAAAAGCAAGTGCGTAGTCTCTTGGGATTGATACAATTCTATGGAAGATTCATTGAGAATCTGTCCTCCATTATGGCACCACTTTCATCGTTATTGAAAACAGGTTCTCCTAATATGGTGCGTTGGTCCCAGGAATGTTAATCTTCATTGGATCAGGTTAAGAATTTGTTCTCATCTCATCCTATCTTAAGACTACCAACGATTGATAAGACTTTTGTTCTTCGTAGTGATGCCTCTTCCACTGGGATTGGAGCGGCACTAATGCAGGAATATTCAGGAACTCTGCATCCTGTAATGTATATTTCTAGGAAGCTAAATGCGGCAGAAAGGAATTACTCGGTTTTAGACCGTAAATTGTTGGCTATGGTTTGGTCCATTCTTAAGCTACAAAGGTTCCTTCTGGGCGCGCATTTCTTTATGGAAACCGACCAAAAAGCTCTTACGGCTATGCAAAGTAAGGATTTGAAGAGCTCGAGATCTACTCGTTATGCTATTGCTCTTCAGCCTTTCCATTTCACGGTGCGAGCTATCCGTGGTTCGGATAATGTGATGGTGGACATATTGTCCAGATGCCCACATGATTCCAGTTAAATCTTGTGTCCTAGTTTTTCCTGATACACTTTCAGACTTTTGTCTGTCCTTAATATCCTAATATGTTGTAATACAAATGTATTTGGATGATGTTTAGATAATTTAACAAATTTCATTTTGTCCATCCATCAGTGATATGTTGCTAATATAGCATTGTAATTCATGACATTTGTATATTGCTATAATAATAGTATTTGGTAATGTTTGATATATGATTGGTATTGCCAGCAACTTAGGTTTCTTTAATGGTACCCCCTTAGTTTGTTTGTCTTAAAGGAGATATTTTCTCCTATGTTGGGAGATGATTTGTATCCTCTTCAGACGCTTTGTTATGCGTCTATTGTACCTGATATTAGGTTCATTTTTTCATGAGCACATAAGTGATACTTGTGCAATCTTGCTCATGGACATATTAAAAAAAAAAAAAAATTTCATTTTTTTTTTACAGGGGGGGTGGTAGTAATATGTTGCTGTCATTTTTGACGGAGTCATCTGTCAAGTTATTTGCTTATGTTTTTATCATAAGAATAATTGTGTCTTTACCTGCGATGTCAGGTTGATTAGGGGTTGTCTTCCCTTGTTTATTCATTCATTGTGTTTGACCTTTAGGGTCAAAGGTAGACAGTTCGGGCGTATGCCCATGGGCAGGTTTTTTTTAAGCGGGAGTTGAGTTAGACTTCCGGCAAGCGGGGAAGTGTCCTGGTTTCTGAAGGGACGAGAGTCCATTGTGTTTTTCGGGGAGAATCTTCGAAGTGACTGCACTGGCAGTTTTCCCCAGTGAATCTCTGTGCGTTGGAATGACAGCAGAGTTTCTTATATTGTTCTGTGGACTCGGTTACAGGTAATACCGACTTTTTCCATTACTATGCTTTCGGTAGCAGAACATGTTAGAAGATTGCCTAGTCTGTGAACTGCAGCTCACCGGTCCTCCATTTCAGAACTTATATTTTGTGCTCGAGGTAGCCATCCAAGACTATTAGTCTTCATACCATCCAGAAATCCAGTGACGAAGATATATTGTGGGAACCGCAGATTGGCGGAATTTATGTCTACAATAAGCATTACTGCAGGGTTGATGGTAACCTGCTTATCAGAAGTACACAGCCGACGTCAGAACGAGGCCTGTGTTTTCGGCTATTATACTACAGCCTGATAATGTGCAATTGGCGGGGAATGCCAAGTTGCACCTATGTGTCAAAGTGATTAAGGTATCTGACGCGTTTAGTCAGTAATCCCAGGGCGACGCCACGAACTGTCCTTATTGAAGAACATTGTATTGACCATGCACGAATATTCAAATGTTTACCAGCTTGATGAATGCCTAATGTATACCTATCGATTTCCGGTCAGCATGACCTTGTTTACAATGACTGTTCCTGTTGATACCATGTGTGTTCTCGTCAATAAATGTTTTGAAACGTGCCTGCATTGTCCAAGCATCCTTGACTACTGCATGTGAGTGTATGGGTTGCAGGGTCTACATACATAAGAGCCTAAACACATTCGCGCCTTCATTCGCACCCACACTCAGTTCATCATACGCTCGCACCACACACCTAACAACCTGTATACTGTCTTGGGCCAGTGATCACCTCAACAAGAGAAAAGAGACAGTTACAGGCCTATTGAGATACTATTTTTCTTTCCACCTTGTCTGTAACTATGCTTTATAAATGTAACATGATTGATGTTGTGCCTTTTGTTTAATGATAATAAACATAATAAACCTTAATTACCGTGTTGGTCAAACCCATTGTCCCAGTATATGTTATACGTAGTTTGTATTCACGTTTGTGCATTTGTAGCACCACATTGGTGTGTGTACATGAGTGTAGGGTAAATTGCAAAAATTGTTTAGCATAGAGTAAGTGCGTCAGCAGTTAAATTAACGTCGTAAGATAGGCTGGATTAGAGCAACTACTTCATTCAGAGACTGTCCTTCCTCTTACCCTATCACCCTCGTGAAACCGCAATCTATTTCTTACCCCTTATTCTCACAGAGTTATCACTATCACTTCTGCTCGGACGGGACCATAAATTTCTAAGACCTATCACATCAAAAATTACGACAACACGTACAGACTGTGAAGGTGTCTTTAGTGTTGCTATTTCTTACATTGGGCAGCGTTCAAGGATCATTGCTTAATATTGGTGATAGATTTCCTTAGACAAGGGTGATTTTACATCTTTAAGTAGCATCTTGAAATGCATTGACGATCTGTATTATACCAGACCGCGAGGTGTTTCTTTTTGGGCATCATCATCATTTTCATTTCAGTCTTCTGTCCTCTTCTTCATGTGTGTGTGTGTGTGGTGTTTTTTCCCGTCTACTTCTGCTTCTTTTGCCATGGTGATTCCTGAACAAAGACTGCATTGTAATGCTGTCAGCAGGTTCACTGAGTGTGTGATATTTGGATATGCATCTTAATGTAACCGACGAAACTTGTGTCTACGTTGACCTATGCGTGTCTTGCCAAAACGAGGCATAATCATATTTTAAAACACACACACACACACGTGTGGCTTGTGGCCTTACTCGTGCCAGTTTTTAAATGCGTTGGTTATATCAAAAAGGTAAAGTTAGTCCCATAACAGATACTGCCTTAGGAGATTGAAGTGTTAGAGACTTCACTCTACTATATCTTGTGGGGTGACCAGTTCCCTTCCTCGCTACCTTTCTCTTCTCTAACTCAAGAGCAAAGTCAGATACCCATTTACAGCTAGCTAGACTCGAGCATGACGTCACCGTGTTGTGAACGCGGCACCTTTTCCGCGCGAGGCCAGCACTCTAACCACCCTGCCAGTCGGACGCTTATCCGCTCATCATCACCCTCACATTGTGTGTATTATGTGAGTATATATGGACCCAGGACATCACAGAGAGTCTGAACTTGTCTTTGGCTGATGCAGGTCGACTTGCCCAGAATCGTGATGCGTTCAGAGCAGCTGTAATGGAGACAACGTTCTGGAAAGAATACGTCACATGATGATATATATATATATATATATATATATATATATATATCTATATATATATATATATATATATATATATATATATATATATATATATATATATATATATATATATATATATATATATATATATATATATATATATATATAATGTTCTAAATATGGACCAGTAGTGAATGTTTTACGTGTTAAATATACATCACTGCATTTATTACTCAATTACAATATCTTAATCAGTCACTTCAGCACTGACAACATCACCCCATGGTCTCCGACGCTGGTAGAAAACATCGGGAAGTACCTGGACACTGTTTATAGTCCTGGTTTTCCTGTACTTTTATCATCTCCTTTCTTAAATGGGTGTGTTGTGTGTGAGTGAATGAGTGAGTGTGTGAGAGAGAGAGAGAGACAGAGAGAGAGAGAGAGAGAGAGAGAGAGAGAGAGAGAGAGTAGAGAAAAAGAGTACAACATATGTCACAATTTAAGTTAAAAAAAATATTCACCTTGTCCTATCAGCCACGTGACTGCAAACAACCTGTCGTAATGATCAAAACGCGATTCCGAAACTTTATATATATAGATTCTTCAAAGACCTCAGGCTTCAAACGACTTTCATTTATTCCATACAGAGAACTTTCATTAATCACATAGTGCTCGAACACAAAATTTATAATAGTTAGTCACTGGCAAAATCGATTTCTTCAATTAAATATCATATCTGCACAATTTCCTGCTTTGATATTTCCGTTCTGAGACTCGTGCTAATATTGTCCCGTGCTTCTTGCACACTTATTTCTGTGTCCATTAACTTTATCCTTTTATGACCATTCTCTGCACACAAATACTTGTGACGTCGCATTCAGATTCTACTTCAGACACTCAGTGTTGCCACTCAAAATATTCTTGGGCGATTGTGAGATGAAAAAAATCAGAAAATTAGACGCGACTTAATTAAATCTAACAATGTAGGAAAGTAGGGTATAATCAAACGTGGCGCCTTGCTTTTTTTCTTCTTATCAAACGGCAAATGTTCAAGAATAACTGAACTGACTTTTGCGCTATTTTACACACCAGATACGGTAAGTGGGTTTGGAGGAGATGCTGCCGCTAATTCAGGGTACAGGGCGAATACTTCTGGAGGACTATGGAAAATAACAGCATGGTTTTACCACAACCAGAGATTTGGTTAAAAAATGGGTAAAATTAGTTCTATAGCAAATACTACCGTAGGGAAGTGAAATGTTAGGGACTTCACTCTACTAGATCCAGCTTTATGAGGTAGGGTTACCAGTTCCCACCCTCGTTGCCTTTCCCTTTTCTAACACAAGGACAGAGTCAGGTACCCATTTACAGCTGGGTAGACTGGAGTATGATGCGCGATTTCGAACCCGGAGCCCGGTAACTTTGCAGTGAGAGGGTTGTGCTCTAACCGCTGTGCCAATCGGCCGCTGAGAGTGTTGGTAGTCATTTATTAAATTACTTATCATCATCATCAGCTGCCATCTCCACAACGAAGGTTGGCTGTAATGGATCTCCAACGTCTTCTGTCTCTTGTCTTGGTGGTGCACTCTGAAAGACTCTTTCCTGTCCATCTCTTGATGTTATCTTCCCACTTATAGCGCTGTCTTCCCCTTGCACGTTTGCCTTCACCTCTCCCTTCTATTATGCTCTTCTGCAGGGTGTTATGCCTTTTTATGTGGCCAAAGTATTTTAGCTGCCGAACTTTGATCTCCATCATTAGTTCTCTTTTCATACCTAGATTTTCTAGGACCTGCTTATTTGTTTTCTTCTCTTTCCACGAGATACGCCCCATTCTTCTATATATCCACATTTCAAGAGCCTCAATTCTTTCTTCCAAATGCTTATTCATCGTCCATGTTTCTGCACCATACAGAAATGCAGAATATATATAACACTTTATGATTCTCAGTTTTAATTTGTGAGATAACTGTTTAGATGCCAGTATATGTTTCATGTTGTTGAATGTAGCTTTGGCCATTCTTATTCTCTTCTTGATTTCTGTTTCACATCTGCCAGCTTCTGTTATTATATGACCATGATATACATAGCTCTTGACTTGTTCCAGGATTTTCCCATTTACGCTTATCTTTAATGTGGGTTTATCGTCTGTTTTGCTAATTATCATAGTTTTTGTTTTCTCAATATTAATGTCGAGTCCATATTTTTGACTTATACTGTTCACTTGCTTCACTAGTTCTTGTAACTCCTGTTCGCTTTCAGCTAACAACACGGTATCATCTGCATATCTAAGGTTGTTTATTGACCTTCCACTGATGTTCAGTCCTGGTATTTCCTGTATCTGTTTGAAAATTTTTTCGGTGTATAGATTAAATAGGCAGGGGACAGCACACAACCTTGTCTGACACCTCTTTTTATGTCTATGTATGTGTCACAAGAGGTTTAGATGTTACTAAATGGTGGTATATCCTGGACAAATAGGTGTATCAGAGGATACCAGGATAGTGCCAGATGAGAGACTGGTCTTATAAGTAATACCCCCTTCTCTGAAAAGAGCAAGGGTGTATAGACAATCAAGGTGAGGTCCAGCTATGTAAGTTCCCAGAGTAAGGAATGATGATGATGAAGTTTTCTGAGTCCCTATCCGCTACCTCTTAAGATCTCACCAAAGATTAAAATTTATAGTATTGTTTGTTTTATTTGACTCAGTATGTGTCTAGGGATGAATTAAATTTTTACAAATACAAAATTTCAAAACAGAACTTTAACTGTAATAAACTTCTTAAGAAAGACTGTTGGAAATTATATATACAATTTAATGTTCCTGAACCTCAATCTTTGCAGATCAGGAATACTCAAAAAAGGAAATGAAATATTTTTACACTTTTAAAATAAATAACAGGTAAATTTCTGTCCATGCGGTATGAGGTTCACAGGAAGCTATTCTCGCTTTATATTTCACAAAATGTCAAGTTTGTCTGTATCCTGAATGTTGGCTTTAAATCTGTAGATAGTTTATATGTCTATTACTTGTCATCATATAAAGGTAAGTTAAGTAGACTGTCTATTTTCAACTTGGGTGAGCTTCTGAAATTATGTCACTGGCTGGCAACTTATCTGTGGCTGTTGTTGAATTTCTCTGCCCACGTCATGACCAAACAATCTGCATATACTTAAGGAAAATACTGCTGGATAGAGCTCCTGCGTTATGCCGAGCTGTGGTCTCCAGCAGCCTCCCGTATCAATGGCCAGAGATCTCTTCAAGATACTGAGATCGAACCTGGAATCAAGGATAACCACATTCTATGTAGGCATCTGTTTCAACCCACATACACATAAAGGACGTCACAACTTACCCTTCAAACATTGTGCTAACAGGTTGCACTAGACATAATTTCCTTTCTACTGTCTGTTTCCTGTGATTATCTTTTCCTGTATGGATTCCCTGTTACTGTCCTTAGCCCCATGCTTGGCTTCCGTGCGATAATTAGGTTAAGTACAAAATAATATGTAACAGCTTGATTTCTTTATGCCGACAATTCCTGTAAGACTAATACAGTATCTTTTAACAGTGAATCACTCCAGACGAAAATACAAATTTAATTCCCTACTAGAACTTACTGGTCGTAATTATGCCATATTTTCTAACACCATACTCATTTTATCAGTTTCTCTCGCATCTCGAGCATGTTTCTAACACTACACACTGCCACAATTTAGGTCAATGTGACCGTGACACATCCGTCCTACAGTTTCACTTTTGAATCGGTATTGAACTTTTTTGGCTGGTTATCAATAATTAACAAAATATACAAATAAAGATATTGTCCTTACCCTCAGGTAACACTGGCTAACAAACAAAAATTTTTTTTTTCTTTCTCTAACATTTTTATGTTTTTCTGGTCAATTTTAATACGCTGTTTTTAAATCTGCAAACCGTTTTTCTCTATCAGGTCGGGATCTCTAGAAATACGCAATTGAAGTTTTTTAACAACGCATACAGTATTACAACATCATTCGTACAAGAAGTATAACAGTTATGTAGGCTTGAATTTCTTTGCAGTCGACTGTCGTCGGTGAATGGCATGTGGTACATCGCGATGAAGCATCCAACAATAATCGGCAAGCATTGTCACACTCCACCGTCCTTGATAACGTGACTCCATTACGGCGATATCTTGATGGAATCGTTCTCCATGTTCATCGCTGACTTTGACAAGGTTGTCAGGGGAAAAGTCAAGGTGCGAATCGAGCAAATGGATTTTGAGGGACATGTTACAGCCCGTAATTCTGTATGCATCTATGCACTGCTTAACAATATGCACATAGTCGACAGATTTGTGATTTCCCAGAAAGTTATCGACGATCGATTTGAATGCCATCCATGCGCGAAGTTCAACTACCATGTAACAAGTTCTCGAATTGTTTGTCTGCAATAACTTTCCTAATCTGAGGTCCTACAAAGATACCTTCCGTTATCTTTGCATCGCTAACTTGCGGAAACTTTTCTCGAAGATAAGTGATAGCTTTGCTCGTTTTATCTAACGCTTTTACGAAATTCTTCATGAGTCCCAACTTTATATGTAACGGTGGTAAAATGATGCTGTCTTTGCTTACTAATGGCTCGTGTATTACATTTTTATGCCCGAGCTGCATACGATCCCTGATAGGCCACACCTTTCTTGCATAATGTTCCTGTCTGTTGCGGCTGTCCCATTCAAATAGGAAGCAACACAATTTAGTATACCCAGTCTGCATGCCCGTGAGAATTGCAATGACCTTTAGGTCTCCACAAATCCGCCATTGGTAGTCATTATACTTTATTTTTGCCAAAAGTATAGCCATATTGTCATAAGTTTCGTTCATATGAACAGAGTAGGCGACTGGAATTGATGAAAATAAATTTCCGTTATGCAATAACACGGCTTTTAGACTAGTCTTGGAAGAGTCGATGAAAAGTCGCCATTCGTTGACTATGTGCTCATGACCGAGGTGCAACATTAGACCGTCTACATCTTTGCAATAACAAATGTCATTATCCATCTCAAAGTATTGAACAAGTTCTCTGTGTCTATGACGAAATTTAGATATCGGAGTATTGGGCGCTAAAAGATTCCATTCTTTGAGTCGCGAACCGAGTAATTCCGCTTGTCCTTTGGTAAGAGCGAGATCACGTATTAGATCTGAAAGGTCTGAATGGTTGATTAAGTGAACACCATCATTCACCGGTATATAATCCGAGTCAGAATTAGTTTCTAAAGCAGGTAAACTATCACTTTCTGATGGTTCTGTGATGGGGCCGAAAAGGAGACGCCCGCCCCCTACCTGTTTTTGGGCAGATTATTTTCGATGTGCGCGAAGCATTCTGGGTTGTGAAAAGTCTGAAGTAGAAGATATGTAATGAGGCCACAATAATGCCTTTAAATTAAGTTGTGGTGTAGAATTGTGTTATATTAAATAGCTGTAGGTTTTATTTGTGTTTTCGCTATTCCTAAGCGATAATCGCGTGTGATATTTAAGTAGCCAAGATTAATACGCCCAGCGCGCAGTAGTTGAGTGATTAGCCTAGTGCCTATAAAAAGAGATAGCGAACTACAAGCGGGCCTATTTTGCCACAGCCGCCAGAGAGAACAGACGACAGAGCCAAGCTGTAAATGCCTTGAGCACGTGAGTTAATTTAAATTAGAATTAGTTTTATTTAATTCGGAAATAATATCGATGTGGCTATTTTAATGTTGAGTGATATAGATAGATGTGTTTCCAAAGGAAATGTCTTTTTAGGACATTATAATTTAGTCTTGAAATGATAGATGAGTGAAAATGATGTTTGATAGGTTTTATTAGGCACGCAAAGCCTAAACCAGATGTGAGAATTTAGTATCAAGTATTTCATCCATCAGACCGGGCAAATTTAGTAGGAGAGTGTTTTATACATGAAACTGGACAGAAATGTTATCAGAAACTGCAATTTAGATAATATTAACTAGTTGGGAAGATGGCAACAGGGAGAGCCACGTGGTGATTGTATAAAAGCGGCGCGAGGGGTCTGCGGTAACACTCTTAGTTATCACTTAATGTTACGCAGTTTTAGATCGCGTGAATTGACATGTGGGTGGGAAGCAGATTAAGATAATTTTCCCCAGTAAAGGAAGGAAAGAGATAGTTTTCGCGTTAATTCCAGTTTTGTTAAAGCCAAGAGTAATTATATTCTATTCTTTAGTGTGAAAGTAATTGAGTGTATTTCACGATAGCCTACTTATCATAATTCTACTGTATATATTTAATGGGTTACTGTGAGGTGAGAATATGTATTTAGATTTCTGGAGAGCGCGAGGCCACTCCTTTGTTGAGACATGTGTTTCTCTGGTTGCTCCCGGCGGAGCATGGAAACACCAATGTGGCTGGTGTCCATCACAAAGCCGACAAGAAGCATTTATATGCTATGGCAGTGATTTGTTTCGGTAACGATGTGTTTCATGTGATGAGTTCCCAGTCTCATCAGGGGTCGTGTACGACACGCTTGTTACCAGGCGCACCAGTCGTCACTTACGACATGTTCAGAGGGCAGTGACGAATATTGAGATGGATCAGTTCGAGGTGGTGGTTTACTCTTATTATTGAGAGTATTTGATGTACATATAGTTGAATATTATTTTATGTCCATTTTATGATTATTTAATTATGGTTATGTGAGGAATGGTTGTGAGAGCACGTGGGCTCACTTCAAGGTATATATTTCTCTTCTCCGCTCCTGAGGGAGCATGGGGCCAACAGTGTGGTTTGCCTTCATATTAAGCATTCAGATGCTCGGGCAGTAGTGGTTTTGGTAGCAATCTGTGTTACATGGTGAGGTTGCCAGCCTCATGCACAACACCATACTAGTCGCGTTGGACGACATGCATGAGTGTGTGTGTGTGTGTGATAGTTGAGTGTGTCAGGTGGCGGCGAAGGACAGTTTGACAGGTGAGAGCGTGGTGTTTCTCATTCAGTATTATATTATGATTTTAACTATTCTGTGCTTTGTTTGCTTCTTCAGATTAGCATCGGGCACTGTTGGGTGTTTTGTTTTGTTTAGTTTTGTTTTATGTTCGCTAGTTTATTTGTTTAATGTTTGCTTTGTCACTGAATGGGTTGTAAAAATAAATATAGCCCCTGCCTCTAGAATCAAGAGTTTTATTGTTGTTCGGGTCGGTGCGAGTGTGACAAGAGAGTGATCACACATCACAATATAATCATCATCATCTTCTCGCCCACCCTATCACAGTTCATTCACATCCAACGGATATTGTTCTGGTGGAACTGGGATCGGACACGTGATTGGATCATGAGGCACTGGTTTCAAAATCGATTCAATATTTGGATAAACCACAGACTTTCTAGTTTTAAAAGTGAAACCATGGATATTTCGCAGAAGTAACAATCAGTAGCGTGATTTGTCGGTTCACACCATATTACGGGCACTCCAAAAGGCATCGACTTAATGCTTCGGCGAATTTCGTAACCAACCTGCCAATGTATTTGCATAAGTCGAACAAACTGCATTTGGCTTCCAAGATTTATTTGCATCATCAACTTTCGAATCGAAATAAAGTTCATATGCTTTCTTTAGTAATGGTGTAAAGTTTTTCTGGTGAACACGATCTGTAAAATATCCGCACACGTAACAGAACAGATCAGCCGAATTTCTACAACTTCTAGAAGCCATATTTCGCTCAGAATTATTTCAAAATACAGTAACTATTTGAAAAATAGCGTAACATATGTCATGCATATTTTAGCAGTATAAAAAGTAGAATTATTTTGCATTTTATTAATTTTTAATAAGTTATATAGTAAAAATGAAATGGAGCAAATAACGGTTTCCCAAAAATATATTTATTCACAAATATCTTAAGAACCCGATGTGATAGAGATAAACGGATTTCAAATTTGAAATCAGCGCAAGAAACTGACCTAAGAACACTTATTCTTATATAAGAAAAAAAAAATGTTGTTTGTCAGTGTAATTATGCACACATACACACGCTGAATCTGGCCCACATAAGGATCTAGAACTGCTTTCAAGTCCAGGAAGGCAAAAGACGTGGTCGATACTGTCTTTACTTCGGTCAGCTATGTGCTAAGTTTTAAAATGGAATGGCGGAAAACCACAAAAGGTTGTTACTATTTATAGCACTACACCCGCCCCATCAGAAGGAAAGTCAAAAAGTTAATTTTTGAGACTTGAAACTTATGCAGTTCTAAGCGTGTTTGTATAATCTGACCAAATTTGAAAATATTATATTATAGTTATTAGTGGACCGATTTTAATTATCAAAAGTGATAATTAAACGGCCAATTTCTCTCTATCGTTCTATATAGTTTTCCCTTAGTTATTCCTTTGCATTTTTATCTGGGTAATTTTGAAGTAATTAAATTGAGCATTACCCTGATGTGAAAATATCACTAATTTAAATATTTCTAAGTTAATATAATTTTATTATGAGGGAATCTTTATGTTTATGTGTTAAGCAATATCAGCGCTATACTTCGAGATATCCCTTTCATTTTAATTATCTTTAGTTATTAAGAATTAAATTATCTACGTTCGGTCAAAAACACAAAATTTTCTTATCACTACAAGAAAAGGAAACGATTTGATTGGTTGTTAATTTTGTACTATGCTCTTAGATAAATTTTGGTGGGCGGTAACTTTTGACTTGTTTCCTAGACAAATTAAAATACACTAGATAAATTGTTGGCGGTAAATTTGACTGGGCCCTCAGACAAATTTCAAATACTGTAGTTATTTATAGATTAAAAAATACGTTAACTCGTTTTTGAGCGGGGAATTTTTGAGCGTGTTGTCATACAGATTCACTTCACTACAGTATGGTGAATAATTCCTTCCAGATCTTAATGTGGCAGTTTGCTTCCAATAAAGGTTACTGAGTATTCTTATATCTTTTCCATCAATACCTATGTCTTCGAGGCATTCAATTATTTTCTCATGATGGACTCTGTCAAAAGCCTTCTTATAGTCAATGAAGCACATGTACATACTTTTTTGGACCTCTGTATATTTTTCTGCTAATATTCTAAGGCAAAATATTGCCTCTCTTGTTCCACTGTTCCGTCTAAAACCAAACTGTTCTTCTTGGATTTCGCTGTCTACCTTACTTTTTATTCTTTCCTGTATGATTTTGAGCAGTGTAGTGGTTTTTGATGTTATTGTATGGTTGTTATGTTACCTAGTGTACTGGATGAGGTCAGCTGTGAAGGCTCCTGAGATAAAAGTTTATGTGAATTACAAAGGCCTTTCTGCTACCACTTACGACCTCAAACAGACCTATTCTACTATAATGAATGTTAGCTACGTTAAAAGTCTAGGGTACTGAAATGTAATGTGTAGGTAATAAATTACACAGACACACACATGTAAATAATAGTCTAATAATGATAATAAACTCTATGATACACTGAACTAACACTGGCTGTTATAGTTTAAGTTTGAAAATTTTTAAAATTTATTTGTCCTGAACCAATTGTTTCTTTTGGTCAGAACATATGAAATAATAGGTATTTATCAATAAAATGCATAAATATATTGCATAATCAAATGAAATTTTTGCATATAGGTATATTATTACAATGGTTAATATTAATATTATCTAAAATGTCTTGGGAAAAACTAGCACTGGATGTTTAGTTGGGGTGGCGTCATCATGCCCAATCTATGGTTTCAAAGTTCTGTGTCCTTGACATATGGACTGATATTAATGTTTATATAACAAGATTTATTTCTTTATTGATGGTGGAAATAGTTTATGAATCTCCAGCAGGCCAGGTTTGCACTTAACTGGCCTGTGACGATGTAGTACAGAATTCTTGTGGCCCACTCCTCTCAGTAGCTGGAGTAAAATGTTAGGCTGCACAGACACCCGCTTTTGTACTTCTACAAAAGCATCTGGCACAATCGTAGTGCCAGATCAGAAACTTACAATTCAGAATTGAGAACACAGTTACTTAGTACTAGCAAAACTCAGCTGAGCTGCTGGCTAGATTAGGGCGTCCCACTGATTTTTATTTAATAATTCATGGAAATCACCTCTAGCAGTCAAGAACTGTGTTAATGGACAGTCTTCTATCAAATGGCACAAGTGTGCGTCTCTTTCTCAATAATATGAATGGTTTTGTCCAATCAGCGGACTTCCCCTCTAACTTTTTCAAATATTCAAACTAAAAGTCAAATTTCAGTCCAGTCTCAGTCTAGTATGTAGTATTTTTCCCAAAATTACACTTGTTTTTTTTTTTGGACTAACTACATGAAAAAACTACACAAATCTGCCCCACTAAGTTATTTTTAGCTTCTATCCTCCGACTTTGCCCCTCGTTCATTTGCAGTTTGGGTTTATGCGTTTTGCTCAAGGACGCGTCAAAATGTAACTTTAGTGAAAGTATGTACAAAAAACTGTTCGCTAGTCTGATTTGAACAATACGGTCTTTCGTCAATATCTTCCGTGTTATCTGTCCGTCTGTGTAATTAAAAGTATATTATTTCTCTGCTCAAGATGGGATATCAAACTAGCTAGGTTTTATTTTCATAACTTTATTATTAAAGAAAAACCTACTTTTCTCAAGGTTAGTTTTTGAAATTTGTTTTTGAACCTTCGTCCACGGCGTTTGCCGCTGTATTCAAACAAAACAACCAATTACCGTAAAAACGTCTAAGATACGACTGTTTCTAACAAGAGCTAAGGTCGTTTTTCTACCAATTCCTTACATTGTGTCAACCAGTAGCGTGATTTTTTCTTTAAACTACAAATTGCGTCTTTTTGCCTTTTTTAGATTCAAACACGTGTTCAGACCGTCATAATAAGTTTTTTCTTTTATCTCCGTTTCCCTCCCGTCTAAAAGGGTACCGTTTGTCTGCATGTTCCAACTAGTTAGTTTCAAATGGCGGTAGAAAGCGCTGGCGTAGGCGAGAATGTATCCTCGTATCTTACGTATAATTTTATCCCTACATGTTATCTTACCCGTTATCTTTATAATTGGAGATATTTTAACGTTGTATCACTGTATTTTTCACCACAAGCAGTATCTTAATTGCGTGACTCATCAGGCTGATTGTTCTGAAGTCTGAACATTCTGTTGCATTAGGTTTTTTTGGGCAATGTTATAAAAACTGATGTCTTCATGTTGTGTGGTATATATCCTGTATTGTATATATCGTTGCATAGATTTCTGATTGTATCTATGCCAAAGCTCTCCAGGGCTTCTATCATTTCAATTTTTATGTTATCCATGCCTGCTGATTTTCCTTTTTGTATCATATGTATGGCATTCTCTACTTCTGATCTGAGAATGTTTGGGCCTTCATTAGAATCTGGTGATGGTTTTTTACCTCTGTTGTCCCCGAATAGTTCTTTTACGTATTCTGCCCATCTGTTTGATATGTCTTTCTCATCAAGTAATATTACACCATTTTTGTTCTTGATACAGCTTCCTCCTTGTGCAAACCGCGACCTATTTGATAATTTCTTTATTTCTTCATGCATATCTCTTGTCATGTGCTTTGCTTCCAATTCTGCTATTTCCTTGCATTTTGTTTCTATCCACCGTTCTTTTGCTTGTCTACACATAGTACGTATGTCATTGTCTATTGTTTTATATTCTGGAGTGTTTTTTGCTTTCTTTCTTTCTGCTATTTTACTCAAGATGTCATCCAAATTTGATTTTTCTTAGGCTCCTTTTTAGGTAAATTTGCATTTGCTGATTGTATGCTTGTTTTTAAGCATTCCCATTTTGTGGTTACTTTTTCTTCTGGGTTTTCTCTTCTATACTGCTCCATGCTTTCTGTCAGTAACTGTTCATATCTATTTTTGACGTCGATTAGATATTTCTGTTTTATATCTGGTTTCAGTGCTGATATTTCTATCTGGGGTTCCTCCTGTCTTCTGTTTCCTGTTCTTTTCAGCTTTATATTTACTTTGATGACAACCGGATTGTGATCTGAATTTATGTCGGCGCCAGGATGTGTCTTTGCACTTGTGACACTGTTCTTAAATCTATGTTTTATCATGATATAGTCAATTTGATTTCTTGTTATATCTCCTGGGCTTTTCCGTGTGTATAATTTCCTTGGGTGGTGTTCAAAAAAGGTGTTACATATGACCAGCTGGTTTTCTTCACAGAACTGGATAAGTCTGTCTCCTCTATCATTTCTTGTCCCTTATCCATACTGTCCTACTATTTTCTTGTATTTTCCTTTTCCTACTTTTGCATTCATATCACCCATTACTATCAACACATCTGTAGATTTTACTGGTTTAAGTGTGTGTTGTAGCTCTTCATAGTATTCTTTTATTTCTTCCTCGCTGTGATAGTTAGTTGGTGCATAAGTTTGTAAGATTGATATGTCGAATGGTTTTGCTCTCATCTTTAGTAACATCATTCTGTCGTTGTGTGTCCAGTATCCACATACGTATTTTTCTAACTCCTTCTTTATCAACATTCCTAACCCTCTACCTATAAGTTACTTATAGCCCACCAGAAATAAAAGTGGAAATTGTGAATGCAAAATATAAAAAATATTAAAAGCGTAACATTCAGTGCTAAGATACCTTAAATGTACACTATACACTTTTCTTGGTTGATATATCTTTATTCCCATATGCCTGGCCATGGAATTACGAGTTCAGGTTTATGAGATATATTACCATACAGCATTTTTCTTAAGACGCCTAGACGCACGCGCCAGTTCTTTCGACAAACATCAGCTGGGCCGAGGGCGAAGCACTATAACCGCCAGCTTGTAAAGGACGACGCGTAACGCTACATTGGGCGGGTGGCGGGGGAAAGGAGGCGGAGAGAGGGGTAATGCACTGAAGCCTGTGGCAATCCAGATGGTGGAGGAGGAAAAAAAAAGTTCCGATTTAAAAAAAATATATATAACATAAAGTAGGAGGGTTCCATCTGCCAGGTGTTCTGGAATCCAACAAGAGATAGTTCAAAGCTGGAGGGACAGGTTGGGGGAAGGAATGTAAAGCAAGAAAGAATGAGCAGGATGAAAGAGAAGGAAACCGTTTCTTTTTCTCTCTTTTTTTTCTTACCTATGTTGTTTACCTAGAGCGTGTTACCGTTGTGAACGGCGTGCCGGTATAGCGGTGTGGTGGTAGTGCTCGCTCTGCTTGCACGTGCAGACACAGGGAGGAAAGCCAGGCAGGTAGATCACTAGCTGTATGGTCATGGGCCGGGAAGAAGGTAGTCTGGATAGTGAGATTACGAGATATGAAGAACTCAACGAATTTATCCCATCTTCTGTTGTCGGCCTGGTTTTTCACGGATTATCCCGGCCTTGTTCGCGTAGTGTGATTTCTGACCTGCACATCTTGTTCCAAGAAGGTCCAATATACACGAGACCCTTCCGAGTTGTGACCGACCGTCTGTGTCGTGTTTGTTCACCGGCCGTTTGTAGTCACTTAGCCTATGAGTGAAGTCGCTCGGCCAGCGGAATTGACACAGTTGGCACCGGAAGATTTGATACGTTTCTGTGTACCTTGGAGATGTGTGTAAATTGCATTATGCATAAGTGATCAGCAAGATTGTTCTGTGTATGTTTCTTCGGAACCACCAGAGATCAAATAAGAAACCTGCAGTAGTCACCAGGAACCAGAGTAATACCGCAGCACTAAATATGTGCGTGTAGTTATATTGTGTTTGTTTCTTAGGTTACAAGAACAGACAACTATAACATATTTGACGGTCACTGTAATGAGTACATTGTGTCACTAGGTGTAATGGTAGTTACATTCTTGCCAAGTCTTAAAGTCTTTGATTGGGACATAATATGGTATGTGTGATTAATATACGCGCCCTAGCTGCCTAGATGCTGCTCATCTGGTAAACGTGCCGGTAACTCACTGAAGCGAAGATCCTTTAGAGACATATTACTTACATGGTCATACCTGAATAGGTAGGAGTAACATTACTAGCTGTAACTTATTTTTCACGCCACTAAGGACTCCTTGAGAAACAACATATTTAATATTTCACACCTCAACGCCGATACAGTTCGAGATAACTGCAGTGTTAACAGTTACTGACCTCAATAGACATGATCGAGCACTGTTGATAGTTTGTACAACCCAGCGAAGATGTTTGCAAAACAAAGAACTACGCCAACCATCTTTCAGCTTTATTGTTCCATATTCAGTCAGTGTATTGGTGTCCAGATGATAATGAATGCGAACCTTTCGGACAGATCTCACGGATATCCACACTTCTATATGCTAGTTTGCTACTAAAACGCGCATGACACTGGACATCTCGTGTCCGTGTGCGCGCGCGAGTGCATCTTTGTCCGCCCGCCTGTCACACTGGCTCGAGCAACAAAGCCCTGGTGGCCGCACAAACCGCGAAGAAATGGCCCTATCTTACCAGAGGGCCTTGCCTGTCTGTCCCGGACCTCCGCAGCTGGTGAGTCCTCGTCTTAACCATGCCCAGAGTGTATAGATATAACTTTCTTGTCTCCATAATTGTACCTTTCTTGTAGGAATTCAAATAGAGAAATCAAGTAGCATTTAGCTCCCAACAAAAGAAAAACAACCAATGTAATATGCTATATACAGGGTGATTGAGTAGTCACTCCATATTTTTAAATGTTTATATACTCTATTGTATCTATTGGATGCACATGAAACAACTATTGAAGGAATGAAAAACAACTGTCATTTGACTAAGTTTTTACACATTTATTTCCAGAAACAACATAAAATAACATCTAAAATTGGCCAATAAACTGACGTTACAAGAGACAGCAAAGATCTTTGCTCGCTATAAATGTATGTGTTGATGCTGGCTGGAACTCAAATGGAACTGTGATGTTAATGTCACATAGCATGTTATGAAATAAAATGGCAGTTAATTCCCTTTATTTTGACGTTTGTTTCAAATCTTCTTCTTCTTCGTTCGTCCTGAAAAGGACGTTGGTTGCGTTGTGTCTGTTTACAGCGGAGCTGCGATATTTGCGTCTTTCGGCCGACACATCCGTCTTCAGCACGGCATTTTTGGGGACCGGGTTTGCCTTCCCACTTCGATCCCTACTCTCTCAGCCAGACTGCAGTGAAGCAGTCTGTTTCCAGGACCACCACTTGGAGGTGGGAGTAGGGTCTTGGTCAGCTCTGGTTCGCTGACCCTGACGCAAGCAGTCTAGCTATGGGTCGTTGACTGCATTCCTCACCGTTTACGCGTCTTAGGTCCCAAATAAGTTAATATGATAGGAATGAAGAAATAAAAATATAAAAATGAGTGACTTTGAAATCAACCTGCAGAATTAAGAGCACTATATACCCAAATTATAACCCACGTGGGGTTGAGCCGGGTATTTTAGGCATCAGATAAACACCAGTTTTCTTGTGCATGGATCAGAAACCCAACCAAAAACATTTAGCTTGAATATACACCGTCATAAGAAGGTTTTTATATCTTGTACTTGGTATCTCAAGCGTTCGATTGACAGAGTGGTTAGAGCGCTGCTCTCTTGCGGCAGAGGTGTCGGATTCGATTCACGATCTACCCAGTTGCAAATGGGTACCTGACTTTGCTTTTGAGTTAGGGAAGGAAAAGGCAGCGAGGAAGGGAACTGGTCACCCCACCTCTCGATGCTGGACCTAGTATAGTGAAGTCTCTAACACTTCACTCCCCTATGGCAGTATCTACAACGGGACTACCTTTTACTTGGTGTCTCATTAAGGATTACTGCCCTTCTTCGATTAGATGTGTGCGCCTGTGCAGACTGCATAATCTGGTTAATTTTTTCCTTTTTTTCCCTTTATTCAGTCAGATGACAATACCTGGGCATCATTTCACAATTCTGTTAATCATGTTAAAGTTAGAAAAAATATTTTGCTTCTGTAGTTTTTTAATAGAAGTGTTTTTGAGTATTATGTAACGCAGACTGAAATGTCTTGGTCTTATGACTGTCTGTCTGGCACTCATATTTACACCGTCAGGCTTGAAAGACTTCTGATGACTTGAGAAACAAAAGCCGTCTTGCCGGTGATGAAAAACAAAGTGAGAGTTTGCGGAATAAGTCAAACAATTAAATGTAAAGATGCCATACTATTAGTTACATTTCTACCACCACTGTCTCTCTCCCCCTTCTCTCTTCTCTCTCTTCTCACGTCTTAAGCGTCACACTGTTACCCTTGTTCGATGAAAGTGAAATGAAATTCTCATAAAATAAGTTTTGGAGAAGAAAAAACAACAAATAAAAGCAATTCTCTTAAAAGGATAGAACCCATAGAGAAAGAGTGTGAAAAATATAACGAGAATTGTAACGAAGACTGTATAAACACTGTTTGGTTTATGTAATTGTGACCTTTCCTGAGACATATGATTAGTCTTCAGTGTTTGTCTTCTTAATGAAAATTTGTTTTCGTATCAGATGCTGAATAGCATTTGTCTTTATGAAGTTCTTTGCCGACTATTGTTGACGATCATGCTTCTCCACTGCTATCGGTCTGTGGTGTGTTATGTAAGTTCTGGTATTTATTCAGCCCTATGTCATGTTGTTACATCTATGTCATGTTGTTACATCTATGTCATGTTGTTACATCTATGTCATGTTGTTACATCTATGTCATGTTGTTACATCTATGTCATGTTGTTAGATTGTCCAACATCTTTTATCTTTTTGTCGTCCACTGATTTCTTTCCATTTACTTAGCCTTTAGTCACGGCGTTTTTTTTAACTATTTTCGGTGGCTGATAGGAGCATTAAGACTAAGAAATAAACCCCAGAATATGCCATATTCTGTAACTATTGAAATAGACCTCCTGAATCAAAATTAGGCGCAAAATAATCATAAGAATCCAGGCGGAAACTCTACACCGTCCACCTGTGTGTTTTTGCCATTCCTTCAGAGAACTTTAAACCCTTGTTTTGTTAATACGCCTTTCTGTGCGGATTAAATAACAGAATCGCCGGACAATCAAATCAGCTGTTAGTAGCTCTATTTCGGGGTAAAAGACTTAAGTCCACGTGTAAGACAGGATAAGAAATACAGAAACCAGGGATTAGGGACCAAACTTGCGACCAAACGAAGGGAATAGACCGGGCACATAATACATTTGAAAATAGACAGCTAGCCAGTACAAGCAATGAACTGATATTAGCTGAAGCAAAGACGGGCCAAGAGATACAAACAGACGTATCAATATTTGATGAACTATTGTACGACCAACTTCTCGGATATCAGTTGTACCTTTCGTTTGTCTGGACATCGATCTTGTGATAAGCAGATTTTCGGTAGGACAATCATGTTTATGTTTTTAGTTTAAGTAAAGATCTAACAAGAGTAGATAATAATTTTCATTATGAACATTTGCTGATCAAAACGACTGTTATTACAGTTGACCTTGCTTGTGTGTCTTCAGTAACAGCATTCACTAGTATCACTGGGAGTCCGTCCTGCTTCAACACGTTATCTGCTATTGGTATATTTTCGTAGAGGTTGGCGTTTTGTATATATATATATATATATATATATATATATATATATATATATATATATATATATATATATATATATATATATATATATATATATATATATATATATATATATATATATATATATATATATATACAAGACGCCACCAGGAGTAATGGCCACTGACTGCTTTGAAGGTCGGCGGCTAAGGATCAAAGAAGAATATATATATATATTTGATGCGTGATGCCATATGATGATGGATGGTATCCGCATGTCTGGTTTTGTGTAGTGTGCAGATGTGTTCAGTCAAACAATGTTCATACAAAAATAACAGGGCAATCCACATAGGACGTCAGTAAACTCACGACGTATAAAGTCAATGATTCTTGAAACAGCCGTTGACGTTTTTCTTCATTATTTATTGTGGACGCCACAGTGACAAAATGGTTACGCGAATATGTAGACACATCAAACAGTCATTATCACAGCAACATTCAATACAGCAATAGACGGTAGACAGCATTACAATGATGAGTCAGATGCATGTTATATTTCATAGTGCTGTAAATGTAGTCAGGTGGAAAACTCCATCCTTTTCTATAACAGCCAGGAGATAACCAGATGTATGAGATCAGTTCACTCTCCTTAGTTTGACTTCAGCAAGACAGACACGTCTGCCGAAGTATAAATAATGTCCTCAAAAATATCCTCTAGATAATAAAGGTTTTTCAAACCTAGTTCATTTAACAGAGTAGCAAGTAATGGTCCTTGGAACCTGCATCAACCGATGCAGCACAATACAGCGACATGTGAGCTAGGAAAACATCTCGTGACGACGACTTTCGAAGACAGGCTATGAACCAGAAATCGTTCACGACCAAAAATCGATAGAGTTAATGAAAATGTTAATTTACCTTGCCTTCCGGAAATACACAGAAATATTATGCCTCCCGGCATGTGCAAATACACTAGAGGTATTATCTCGAATAAACGAAATATCCATAAGAGGACTCTCACATTCCTGACAGAACAAAAAAAAATAGCGGAGATCCCCTCTTCAACGAGGCATCTCTTTCGCCATTCCAAATCGCTCACTCCACTAGTGGTGGGCGGAAACCGATCGACCAAGAAGCAAGACAAGTCATGCGCAGTCCAGCGCAAAAAACCCACAGCTCAAAACTTAACTGCATTCGATACCAACGCGAGAAGACAAATGCTTACCGAGAAAAGTGACTATAAATTTCAAGCAGTTGTTGCCCTTGCGTTATAAAATAGATATTGAAATAAAACGATGTTGCGAGAATTTATCACGCAACATATCACCACCTCCTCCCGATAAAAAAAAAAATGTGGAACATATTTTTTTTTTTCAATATCAAAGAGCATGCGATAAGCGCATGTAAACACAATATACGTATGCAAGTTACTATAATCATCATTAAACAGCATACTCTAATATTGTCTTTAAAAATGGATGTACAAATCTGATAGGAAAATTTAAATAGTACATTCTTTGACATGTAATGACATAAGTACATAGTAAAGTTAAACTACATGACGATCCAGGACATATGCTCTGGTATTCCGAGGGTAAGTACACAATCTAGAACTCGTCATGCTTGATACTAGTAAGGTAAGTCCTCAGCTCAACAATGACATTCTGAGAAAGTACAAGCAATATAATGCTAATTAATAACTAATATGCTTCATAAGGTACAATACATTATTAATAATTGTGGCTGTTTAGTAAACTAACGGCCCTTATATTAACTACTCAGTCCTCCTCTATCATCTTAAAAAACGAACAGAAGAAGATGACAACAAAGCACGATAGTGTGTACATATAAAGTAAGTACAGATGTGCTAATCTATTGTAGAAATATAGGTGTGTTATGACTCTGTAATATATGGAAATATAGGACAGAAGTATTAGTTGGAGTCATGTGGGCATCTAGACAAAATGTCAGCTATCACATTATCCGCACCACGGATAGCTCGTACCGTGAAGTGAAAAGGTTGAAGAGCTATAGCATATCGAGTGGATCTCGAACTCTTCAAATTCTTAGTCTGAATAGCTGTAAGAGCTTTCTGATCAGTCTCTAGAATGAAATGTGCGCCCAGGAGGAATCTTTGTAGTTTTAGAATTGACCAAACCATCGCTAACAACTCACGGTCTAAAACCGAGTAGTTCCTCTCTGCCGCATTTAGTTTTCTAGAAATGTACATAACAGGATGCAGAGTATTTGCATATTCTTGCATCAGTGCTGCTCCAATCCCAGTGGATGAAGCATCACTCCGAAGAACAAAAGTCCTATCAAGAGTAGGTAATCTTAAGATGGGAGGAGAAGAAAATATATTCTTTATTTGGTCTAGTGAAGATTGGCATTCTTCAGACCAACGGACCAGATTAGGCGAACCTTTCTTCAACAATGTTGAGAGAGGTGCCATGATCGAAGATAAATTTGGAATAAATCTCCCATAAAATTGAATTAAACCTAAGAGACTCCTAACTTGTTTCTTCGTTTTAGGAACAGAGATGTTCAGTATTTTGGAAGTATTGTGGTCTTCTGTCTTCAAGAGACCACGACCAACACGATGACCCAGGAAAGAGATTTCACCAAAACCAACAAAAGCTTTAGAAGGTTTTGCTGTCAAATTATTCTCACGTAGAGTGGACAGTAAGTCATATAACCCTAAATAGTGATCTTCCCAGGTATCACTGAAGAGACAGATGTCATCTAAGTATGCGATGACATCCGAACGATGTGACAGAATTCGACGCATCATGCGAACGAAAGTGGCAGGGGCGTTCATGAGACCAAAAGGCATAACATTCCATTGAAATAGGCCTCCGAGGTGTAGAAAAAGCAGTAAGAGGTTTGGCATGCTCTGCTAAAGGCACTTGCCAATAACCTTTAGACAAGTCAAGTTTAGTGAAGAATCTAGAATTAGAAAGTCTAATCAGTAGATCTTCTAACAAAGGCATCGGTTCAGCGTCGAACTTTGTGACCTGATTCAATTTGCGATAATCAACGCAAATTCGTATGTTCTTATCCTTCTTCCGGACAATAACCATGGAAGAAGAATATGGTGAAGTCGATGGTTCAATTATATTTAATTGAATCATTTCATCCAATTCCTTTTCCACTTGCGACTGAAAGTGTATAGGAATAGGATACGGCCTAACCCTAATTGGATTATTGTCGGTAAGAATTATGTCATGTTCTATGACATCTGTGTGTCCAGGAATGTCAGTGAGAACATCCTGAAATGTTTGTAACATCGACGAGACTTGTCGATGTTCGTCACCAGAAAGATTAGGACAAACAGAAACGTTTTTCCAAGATTCCGTGGAATGTAATGGAACCACTGGAAGGGGAAGGTTGACATCAGAAAAGGTAGCTTCCTCATCCTGAATGACAGACAGGGATGAATAATGACCGTGAGGTGCAGGAGCATCATCCGTTGCCTGGAAAATAGGCAGCAAATAGTCCGGACGTTCGTGAAATTCCGAAAGCATGTGTATGTGGAAAGTTTTATGCTTTCCATCAATATCGACCACATAGTCAACATCGGAAATCCGAGAGACTATTGCATACGGACCTTTCCATGCAATAAGAAGTCTATTTTCCCTACTGGGGAGTAGGACGAATGCTTTGTCACCTGGACAAAGTTGTCGTAGACATCTATTCTTGTTAGCAAACTGCCTTGCCTTCTCTTTAGCAATTTCTGATGAAGCAGTTGCTAGCTTACATGCCTCAATGATCTTTTGTCTAAGAGCAATGACATACTCATATGAGGATTGAGTTTCATCGCTAATATCATCGGCAGTGATGAGATCGTGTAATAAAGACATAGGGCCGCGTGGACGCGCGCCAAAGACAAGTTCGAAGGGAGAAAATCCTGTGTGTTCATTAGGGACTTCTCTATAGGCAAAGAGAGCCGCGGGTAAAACCCTGTCCCAATCTTGAGGATGATCTTCAGTTATCTTACCAAGCAAAGTCTTGAGCGTTCTATTCAGACGCTCAACTAACCCATTAGACATAGGATGGTAGATATACTGAGAGATCGTTCAATATGTAAGGTAGACATTACCTGTGACATAGTGTCAGATATGAGTTGAGTGCCATGGTCTGACAATATTTCTCTGGGGAACCCCAAGCGAGAAAATATCAACCAAAGAGCATCTGCGATATCTGTAGTAGATATGCTCTTAAGAGGAATAGCCTCTGGCCAACGTGTGCACATATCGACACATGTAAGGATAAACTGATGTCCTCTGGCCGACTTGACCTTAAAAGGGCCAATAATATCTATGGCCATTTTCTGAAACGGCCCCGAATAGGAATGTCAGCAGCCTGGATAGGCGCAGCATGTCGTGGTCCTCTAGATTTGACCTCCTGACATACCTTGCATGATCGGCAGTAAATACGAATGTCCTTATTGACAAAAGGCCAAAAGAAAGCCGCAAGGACTCTCGACTTCGTACGGGCAAAACCCATATGTCCAGCACATTGCGAGTCATGAGCATGTTGTAATATTTGGACTCTCATGCTCTTGGGAACAAGAATTTGCGAATGTGCCGACGTAGTCGAATCTTGTACCATACGTACAAGTACGCCGTTTCTCATTGCAATCCAAGATTTTCTATTTGTATCCTGATTCGGATCACCTTTCTTCGCAAGAACGAAGAATTTTTTTAAAGAAGGATCTTCTTCTTGCAATTTTATGAAAGAGTCACGAGTAATCACTAAGTGACTATCTTGGCTATCAACTTCATTATCACTATTCAGTGAAGTTTCGGGTGTTTGTAGAGCTTGTGCTCTTGTAACTACTGCATTTGTAGCTTGCATGTTATTATCTTCCCAAGCAGCAATCTGCTGTGGGGTACACTCCCTAACTCCGTGAATACGACCAATAATAAGGTCCGCAATAGGATTAGGTAAGAGACAAGCATGCACATCTCCAGTAAAGAAAGGAGTGGCAATGCGAATTACAGCAGTAGGATATTTTTCTAGAGTGCCGCCAAATGTGACACATTTAATAACCCTTCCTGTAGCACAAGATGGATCTACAAGCGATTGTCTAACACCAATAGTGGTGCATCCGGAATCGAAAAGTAGTGAGACCGGAGTATCATTAACAAGACCCTAAGTAGAATTAAAGAACCCCTCCCGTCATGCGCAACAGCAGCAGGAAGAGCGGGAAGTGGGTGACCACAACTCAAAGTAGTTATGGTACCCGGTTCGAATAAAGTACTGCATTGGGGGCATTTGTTTGCTCTCTCAAAGTCAAAAGCAGAACCAGTGACAGCGTCAAAGTTTTTACTATCAACAACATGATTACAGGCTCCCTCAGTTTCCTGTTGTACAGCATTAGCCTGCTGATATCTCTTTTTTTTGTGTTGAGATCTACCCCGACTATTATTACCTCTGAAGTTATCAAAGTTATTATTATCTCTGCAGTTATTATTGTCTCTATTGTAATTGTTATCCTGGTTCGAATTCCAGTTTCCACGATTACTATCATGTTCACATTGATGCGAACATCTATTTGTTTGGTTCTGAGGTCTTCGGCAGGAATAACCTCTATTACCATATCCTCTTTTGAAATGCCTATAATTATTAGGGTGATAGTAACGAGTACTATCAGGTTGTCTCCAATTCTTCGAAGAAGAATCACCATGAAATTGATTTCCATGATTTTGACAGAAATTACCGCTGCTCTTTCTATCAAGATTTTGTTGGAATCTACGAGCAAAGTTTTGACCATACGGAGCTGCCGAAGCAACTGGTAAACCTTCTTTCACCTTAGAGTTACCCATGGTTATGTGTGGGTGTGCAGTTACGTATTGGCAACAGAAATCTTCCATTTCTTTTATTGTTTTAGGTTTACGTTCATGAAGGAAAGCAAGGAAAGACTCATTGACAGACGACATGACTTTGTCTCTAAGTATTAAGTCCATAAGTCCTTCATAAGTTTTTTCCGTCTTAGATAGTTCAACCCATCGTGAGAAAGTAATGCGTTATTCTTGCAATAAACTCGGAGAATTCAACTCCATTTTCAGGTAACATGTTTTTAAATTGTAGACGATAGCCGTCTTCGTTAAGCTGATATTTCTTTAACAAAGCGGCCCTGACAACCTCATAATTGTTCTTGTCAGGTTCATCCACCATATTTAATATACTTAGAGCTTTACCTGTCAGTATCCCTGATAACTGATAAACATATTTTGCTTTGTCTATGTTATGAGCTGTACATGCTTGTTCAAATCTGTCCAGATAGAACATTATGTCATCACTGGAAGGACTAAATGTTGGTAACTTAATCTTAAAAGTATCATTATTAGCCTTACCAGAAGATAAACCCTTGTTTGAATCATTACCATTACTCATGCTTGTCAATTTCAATTTTTCCAACTCTAAAGCTAAGACCTTTTCTTCATGTTCCATTTTTGCTTTCTCTTTCCTCTCATCAGACTCTCTCTGTAATCTTCTTTCCTCAGCCTGAGCCTCTTTTTGAAGTCTTTCATTTTCAGCTTCTTTTTCAAGTCTTTTATTTTCAGCCTCTTTTTCAAGTCTTTTATTCTCAGCCTCTTTTTGAAGTCTTTCAGCTTCTAGCTGTAGCTGGAGTTTTCTTTCCTCAGCTTCTGATTCCCTTTTTTGTTTTTCCATTTCCATTTGGAATCTTTTTTCATCCACCTGCATCTGCAGTTTCTTTTGTTCAGCTTCCATATGCAGTTTCTTTTGTTCAGCTTCCATTGCTTTATCATATCGAGCAGTTGCAAATTCTTCTAACTTATCACCAGTCTTGCCAAGCAATTTACCCTGCTCAATAAAGTGCTCAAATGTAGACATGTTGTCTAACATATGAGTCCAAAACCTGAAATAATTAACTAATTTATTTCAAACCTAAGTGTAACAAGTCTTAATTAAGCACTTGTATATTCACATCACCTTATATTATCCCAGTCTCTGTGGGAAACAAGTCTCCAATCAAAGAACTTGTATATGAAATATCAGCACTCAATTCTTGATCATAAGTGCACTTCTCATTCAATAGTGCACGACACTATTCATCATTCATTTATCATCAGTGTAGTAGTAACAGTGCATTAGCATAGCCCATTAACTAATTACTATAACTGTAAACAATGACTATGTAAACACATGCAGAATGTAAACATTGAAAATGTAAACAATGCAAACAATGTAAACAATAACAATGTAAACAATAACAAAGATCAGCAACAATACAAAAACGTTCGCAGAAATCAACTAAAAATAAAGCAGAAATTAATGAAATATCACAAAAAATGTGACGATATCTGCGATAGAATTAAACAAAATACATGACACCACAGTGTATAAACAAAAATGTTGTATGAAACTAAATTATAGACAAGAGTAGGCTAACAAATACAAACAAATCAAAACAAAACTAAAGAATGCGAAATAATAACGAAAACAATATTAAAACATGTCATCACAGCTAACATAAATAGCAACAGAAGTCGCTTAGCAAATTCCAGTATTGGAAATTTGCAAACCCTACAGAAAACGCTCACAATAGACGACCTCTATGACGTGGCATAATCTAACGGAGACACCACCCAACCGAGAACCCGCTGAAATATAAACATATAAATATACGAATAACATATAAACATATAACATATAGAATGAGATGATACACAGAAGACTCAGCAGAAGTATAAGGGCACAGTTTACATACAAACAGGCCACTTAACTTATAGGCTTCCAATCGTAGAACAGCAGAAAAAACGGATGTCAATCAATGTCCTAAAGAGCGAAGCTCCAACGATGATGGCACATCTGAACTGCTTCCACTGCTAACACGATGGTACAAGAGCTTCTGAAATACTGTGTGTTGAGTTGTTTCGGCACTTGACCTTCTAATCCAAAAGTAAGTTGATGGAAATCGGTACTTGGCCTTCTTCAGAAAACAACCCGTTTCAACCGGCACTTGACCTTCACAAAAAACGACAGCACTGGAACCTTGACAGCAGCAACTTGCTTGACTTGCGTAAAAGATAACAGCAGTCCGAGTTATCCGGCAACATGTAACAACGCCGGGTACTGTCAAATTCTTGTTTCCGTCAAAAAGTTGAAATTTTGACTTTTACCGGGCAACGCCGAGTACTTTGAAAATTTTGAAGATGTTGACTGTATTGAAGAATGTTAATTTCTTGAAGGATGATGATGAATTCTTGTTGAAAATGAAGTGGGTAAGGGACCCCGTGTTTGCTGGGACCAGAATCAAACCAGCTTATGGCCACCAAATGATGCGTGATGCCATATGATGATGGATGGTATCCGCATGTCTGGTTTTGTGTAGTGTGCAGATGTGTTCAGTCAAACAATGTTCATACAAAAATAACAGGGCAATCCACATAGGACGTCAGTAAACTCACGACGTATAAAGTCAATGATTCTTGAAACAGCCGTTGACGTTTTTCTTCATTATTTATTGTGGACGCCACAGTGACAAAATGGTTACGCGAATATGTAGACACATCAAACAGTCATTATCACAGCAACATTCAATACAGCAATAGACGGTAGACAGCATTACAATGATGAGTCAGATGCATGTTATATTTCATAGTGCTGTAAATGTAGTCAGGTGGAAAACTCCATCCTTTTCTATAACAGCCAGGAGATAACCAGATGTATGAGATCAGTTCACTCTCCTTAGTTTGACTTCAGCAAGACAGACACGTCTGCCGAAGTATAAATAATGTCCTCAAAAATATCCTCTAGATAATAAAGGTTTTTTCAAACCTAGTTCATTTAACAGAGTAGCAAGTAATGGTCCTTGGAACCTGCATCAACCGATGCAGCACAATACAGCGACATGTGAGCTAGGAAAACATCTCGTGACGACGACTTTCGAAGACAGGCTATGAACCAGAAATCGTTCACGACCAAAAATCGATAGAGTTAATGAAAATGTTAATTTACCTTGCCTTCCGGAAATACACAGAAATATTATGCCTCCCGGCATGTGCAAATACACTAGAGGTATTATCTCGAATAAACGAAATATCCATAAGAGGACTCTCACATTCCTGACAGAACAAAAAAAAAATAGCGGAGATCCCCTCTTCAACGAGGCATCTCTTTCGCCATTCCAAATCGCTCACTCCACTAGTGGTGGGCGGAAACCGATCGACCAAGAAGCAAGACAAGTCATGCGCAGTCCAGCGCAAAAAACCCACAGCTCAAAACTTAACTGCATTCGATACCAACGCGAGAAGACAAATGCTTACCGAGAAAAGTGACTATAAATTTCAAGCAGTTGTTGCCCTTGCGTTATAAAATAGATATTGAAATAAAACGATGTTGCGAGAATTTATCACGCAACAATATTCCCTTCGTGCACTGTCAGACGTCAACTTGAATGTATTTATAGAAAGTAGTGGTCAGCCATATGGTGTTATTATCTCTACAGAGTTTGTCCAGGCAGTGGCGAATCTACATTTTGGGGGCCCTGAAGCTTGAACTCTTGGAGGGGCCTCTTTTATTTTAAAAAAAGTGTTGGGAGATGGGAAAGAAACGTATTATAGAGAAAACTGGACTTGGGGGCCCTGAAGCTCAAGCTTCATTAGCTTCATAGTAGATCTGCCTCTGTGTATGGTGCTGGTGACCGCCATTAGCCTTTCTCTGTTCCTCGTATGTTGGGTACTTTTGAAGCAGATGTTCGGGGGTCATTTTATCAGTAGTATCTATCATTAATTAGTTGAATAGACGGTATCCTAATCTGGTGTGGCTTGCGGTGAGTCTGACGAATACCGCTCGCTCACTTCTGTAAAGCTGGTTATATGCATCAGATTTTTGGAGGCATAGATTCAGTACTTGGATATACAGGTAACAAAATGAAACGAGGTAGTAAGACTAAATATAAATAGCTGTACAGATGTTTTAAAAATGTCATGTTTCATCGGGTATAAGCTATTCACTTGCATTTGCAGGTTCGGTCTGGGGCCGCGATTTAAGTGTTCTACACATTCTTACTCTATACACTGTTATGTACTAATAGTTCCCTTTCGGTTTTCTGTGCATCTTCCTATACATTGGTGCACTGCACGGGCGTGAAATATCAGGTGGTGGGGGTGTGTTTATTTGTCACGTAATGTTGAGCCCGAACCGGCCTGATCTGTTTCGATCTGTCCAAATTAAAGATGGGCCGATGTCTGTCACTAATGTTCACGGCTTGAGCGACATGTCATCATGCTGTTCTCCACCGTTCCACGCCAAATTTATTGGGTGTTAAAATAATGTTACTGACAGTATTTTGCTCTATAAACACCATTTATCCGCATTTCTGTGTTTATACGCTGTATTGTTAACTCGAACTGGGATTTACTTTAGCAGTACTTAGTCCTTTTAAAAATAGTTAAATTAGTTCTCTTTCTTTTATGTATAATTCCACACATCTTGTCCCTAGCGAAGACCTCGAATGTCGTGACATGCGCTGTATTATGTCATATATCTGGTAAGATTTCTTTAAAAAAAAAAATCTGTTTTGGTTTACCTCATCGTTTTATATAATCTTAATACAGCTCTCACATGTGTATGTACATTATATGTCAATCAATCAATACCCTTTAGCTCCCCAAGGAGCATAGGCCTTCAACAAACACATGCCAAGTCTTCCTGTCCTGTGCCATCCGTTTTCCATCTTTTCCTCATCATTTTCACCTCTGTTTCCAGTTCTCTTCTCCATGTGTTTTTTGGTCTACCTCTGCCTCTCTTTCCCTGTGGATTCCAGAACAAGGACTGCCTTGTAATGCTATCAACAGGTTTTCTCAGTGTGTATCCTATCCATCGCCAGCGTCTTATTCTCAACTCTTGTTCCACTGGCACTTGCCTGGTTCTTGTCATCAATTCCACATTTGTGACTTTTTCATACCATTTCAGTCCTTCTATTCTACGCAAGCACCCGTTTATAAAAGTCTGTAGCTTTTTGGTTGTTGTTTTTGTTGTTCTCCATTTCTCTGAGCCATACAATAGGACTGACTTGACATTTGAGTTGAAGATTCTTATTTTCGTGTTGGACTTGATTTCTCTTGTTCTCCATATGTTTCCCAATGCAATGAAAGCTCCTCTTGCTTTTTGTATTCTTATTTTGATACCATTGTCTGTCCCTCCAACTTTGTCTATAATATTACCAAGATATGTGTACGATTCTACATCTTTTAGTGGTGTTTCTTCAAGTTCAACCTTGTTATCATTTCTTGCATTTATTCTCATAATCTTTGTCTTTTCCCTGTGTATTTTCAGGCCCACTTGTTGTGACCTCTCATCGAGAACTTTCATTTTCTCTTGCATCTGATTATGTTTGTGGGTCAGAAGAGCTAAGTCATCTGCAAAATCCAGATCACCAAGCTGTTTAGTCAGATTCCACTGGATTCCATTTCTGTTGTGTGATGTCGATGTTTTCATGACCCAATCTATTGCTAGTAAGAAAAGAAATGGAGACAAGAGGCATCCCTGTCTCACTCCCGTTCTAATCCTAAACGGTTCTGTAAGTTGTCCTTCATGAAGAACTCTGCATGTCATGTCTTCATAGGTCTTCTTTATTAAGTTAAAGATCTTCATGGGAACTCCATAATGCCTCATCAATTTCCAAAGCGATTCTTTGTCTACACTGTCAAATGCCTTTTCATAGTCCACGAATCCGATGTATAGTGGTGAGTTCCATTCCAGACTTTGTTCAACTATTATTCTCAATGTGGCTATCTAGTCTGTACAAGATCTATTTTGTCGAAAACCTGCTTGTTCATCTCTCAGTTGCTTGTCTATGGGCTCTTTTAATCTCTCAAGGATGATTCTGTTTAATACTTTTCCTGGCACTGATAGGAACATTATTCCTATATAATGTGTGCACTCTTGTAAATTTCCCTTCTTAGGCAACTTGGCCAGATAACCTTCCTTCCATTCTGCTGGTATTTCCTCTCGTTCGTTCGTTCGTTCGTTCGTTCGTTCTCCCTCCCAGACTTTGCCAAGTAGTTTGTATAATATCTCTGTAGAGGTATCAATGTCTGTTTTGATGGCCTCTGCTGGAATGCAATCTGGACCAGCTGCTTTTCCATCTTTCAAAAGCTTTATGGCTTTCTTTATTTCTTCTCTACTTGGTCGTTCACAGCTGATTTGTAGCTCCTCTTCTGCTGGCTGGATGTCTGTTGGATTAGTTGGAGATGGTCTATTGAGAAGTTCCTCAAAATGTTCTGTCCATCTCTTCATTTGTTCTTGTATATTAACTAGCAATTTCCCACTCTTATCTTTTATGAGGCCGTTTGCTTGCTTATATTTCCCTGTTAGCTTCTTTGTGTTGTTGTACAGGTCCCTCATATTTCCTTCGGCTGCAGCTTCCTCTACTTCCCTTGCCAAATCATCAATATATTTCATCTTGTCTCTTTTGATGTTTCTTCTTACTTCTTTGTTTGCTTCTATGTACACTTCATGAGCCTTGGCTTTGGAGCTTCTGGTTTTGCTTCTATTTAAATCTGCTTTCTTGTTTTTCCTGTCTTCTATCTTACTAATGGTTTCTGTTGTTATCCATGCTTTGTGCTGATGTTCTCTTTTTCTCAGTACTTCTTCACATGTCTCGTTCCATATATTTTTTACTGGTTGCCAGTGGTCTTCCGTATGTTTCGTCTTCCAGCTGTTGGAGTACTTGGTATTTGTTGGATACTGTGATTGAAATTTTTTCTCTTATTTCCTGATTTCTTAGATATCCCACATTATACTGTTGTCTATAGCTATATGCTGTTGAAAATTTCTTGAGTTTTAATTTTGTTTTAGCCAACAGAAGATGGTGGTCTGATACAACATCTGCTCCTCTACATACTTTCACATCATGCAATGATGACCTAAACTTCTTACTTATGCATATGTGATCAATCTGATTCTCAGTTCTGTGGTCTGGTGATATCCATGTTGCTTTATGTATTCTTTTATGTGGAAATATGCTTCCTCCTATAGCTAGTTGATTTGAAGCACAGAAGTTTGCTAATAGTTCTCCATTCTCGTTCATCATACCTAAGCCATGCTTTCCCATGATTTCTTCAAAGCCATTGTTGTCTGTTCCTATTTTCGCATTTAGGTCCCCCATCAAAATTGTGATGTCCTTTCTTTTCTTTTTGTCCAAGACATTTTGTAGTCTGGTGTAAAAGTCTTCTTTCACAGATTCTTCTTTATCGTTTGTTGGCGCATAACACTGGATGATGTTTATATTTACTTCCTTTTTAGCTGATTTAAACCTTGCTGTTATAATTCGGGGTCCCATTGCTTCCCATTCTATAAGTGCCTTCTGTGCTTCCTTGGACAGCATTAGAGCCACCCCTTCACTGTGGTGGGCTCTCTCCTCCTCATGTCCTGAGGACAACACCATTTCTCCTGTGATCAATCTCCTCTTCTCTATGCCTTTCCATCGTGTCTCGCAAAGACCCAGGATATCAATCCTGTAATTTGTCATTTCTGCTGCTACCTGTGCAGTTTTCCCTTGTTCACACAGAGTGCGAACATTCCAGGTGCCAATCCTGGAGATTTTCCTAGACGAAAAAAGGTTAGTCGGCAACCCAGACTCCTTTCGGCGTGCTCTAGGTTGCTTCATGCGCCTCCTTTCCAGAGGACCTTCTTCTGTCTTGGGCGGCTGAGTTGATTTATACCTTTTATTTGACTTGTCCATGTTTGTTGAAGTTTTTGTTGTAACAAGTTTTTTTTACAGGATGAGGTAACCAGCCCCATGCCCCACCCTCCTTAGTCACTTTTTACGACATGCCTGGTAGGGTACAGTGTGACTATTCTTTGCTCCCATTTCGGGCCCCGGTAACACATGGGTGCCATTATATAAGGCTAATGGTTTTGCATATTTTCTGATGACCCAGAAAGCTGAAATTCGGGTATATTTTAGAGGGTTCACTAAACTGGTGCTCAGAAATCATCATTTCCTGTTCGCCCCAGGCGCTTTTGTAGGAAGCCTACACCAAAGCACTGAGGTACTCTTGCGTTATTGTCTGTAGCTGCTTGTTACACATGATGAGGTTGCCAACCCCCTGCTCAACCTCATAGTAACTTCTTACGACATGCCTGACAGAACGGAAATCCGGCAACCAGGAGTTCCACCCACAAGGGGTAGGAAACAAGGAAGGGAGAACGGGAATTTGAGAATATAAAATGGAGGCATATAATAGGCTAATGTTGTATATGTCTGTTCCGTTGTATTCGCGCACTTTCCGGTGACCCAGTAAGCTGAAATGAGGCGATAGGATTGTATATACGGCTCTCTCTGGAGAACCTCTACACCCCAGGTTAGAAGATCAACAACTAAGTAGGTAAGTAGAAAGCTGAAATAAAGGGATGCTATAGAAATTTGAAAATGTTGTAGATTACCTGAAATGTACCTGCCTTTGGCTGATACATCTAGTGTTCGTAGGAACGGTTAAAACAAGTTTGCAGCATTAGACAGTTAGTTGCGCAGACGTACACAATTTACAACCAAACTAACTCTTAACGTTTTGGGTTTCTTTTTCCCCACAGTGTATGGTTTTTTGTATTTGTTTCTTGTTCACAGAGTAACGTATTTTCACATTATAACGGTTTTATTTTCACATTGTAGCGGTTTTACTTTCACATTGTACTTGTTTCATTTTTCACAGCGTAACGGTTATATTTTCACATTGTAACGATTTTATTTTCACATTGTAACGGTTTTATTTTCACATTGTAACGCTTTTATTTTCACATTGTAACGGTTTTATTGTTCCGTTGTAACGGTTTTATTTTCCACAGTGTTACGTTTTTATTTTCACATTATCACGTTTTTATTTTCACATTATCACGTTTTTATCTTCAGAGTGTAACATCATTAATGTTAGTGTAACGCTTTCTGTTAAATATGTACTGAAATCGTGAGCAACGCGGCTGACTGCATAGTTGATCACTTCTTGTGTTATCATGGAGGAAGAAAATTGATTCTTCTTCATTACTCGACACACTGGCTCAGTGCTTGTGATAATTATAATCGAGTGTATTGAAGTTTCATTCAGTTCCTGCGTAACTGATAGAATACACCAAGATAACCGTGATTTTTTTTTTCTTAAAAAAAGGGGGAGAAATAGAGCACTGGAAGAGCCTAAAGTAACCAGGTGCGGCCCTGAACCTAACCAGTACAGACCTCTAATGCACTTCTTTGTTCTATATACACCTTGTCTATACACTGCTTTCTTACCTTGTTCTATATACATCTTGTCTACACACTGCTTTCTTACCTTGTTCTATATACATCTTGTCTACACACTGCTTTCTTACTTGTTCTATATGCACCTTGTCTACACACTGCTTTCTCGCTTGCTTTATATACACACCTTGTCTACACACTGTCATGCAGGGCGAGAACTTGTTCTATATACACCTTGTTTACATACGTCTGTTCTGTTACTCTGTTCACCGTTTGAATACTCTCTTATCTTCTGTCAGTTCTGTATTTACCGTGTGTGTGTAAACTGCCGTCTTGATAATTGTTCATTAACCTTTCTGTACAAACTGCTTTCCTTCCTATACTCTCGCTATTCACCCTCTGTGTACAATCGGATGTCTCCTGTCTGTTCTACATTCACCGTTTATGTACAAAATGCTGTCTTGCCAGGTTCTCGCCTTAAGTATTAACGTTTCTGTCGATTCTCTGTGCACTTTAATGTACAAACAGGTGTACATATTCGCTGTGCACTTTAATGTACGAACTGGTATACCTATTCGTTGTGCATTTTTAATGTACGAACTGGTATACCTACCTATTCGTTGTGCATTTTAATGTACAAATGGATATACCTGTTTGTTGTGCATTTTATTGTACAAATGGACATACCTGTTTGTTGTGCACTTTAATATACAAATGGATATACCTGTTCGTTGTGCATTTTAATGTACAAATGGATATACCTGTTTGTTATGCATTTTAATATACATACGGATATACCTGATCGTTGTGCACTTTAATGTACAAATGGATATACCTGTTCGTTTTGCACTTTAATGTACAAATGGATATACCTGTTTGTTGTGCACTTTAATGTACAAATGGAGATACCTGTTTGTTGTGCATTTTAATGTACAAACGGCTATACCCATTCATTGTGCAATTTAATTGCAAAGTGGTATACCTATTCACTTTAATGTACAAACGAATATACATAATGTCTGTGCACTTTAATGCACTAACTGGTGTATCTGTTCTCTGTGCACTTTAATGCACTAACTGGTATACCTATTCTCTGTGCACTTTAATGCACTAACTGGTATAGCTATTCTCTGTGCACTTTAATGCACTAACTGGTGTACCTATTCTCTGTGCACTTTAATGCACTAACTGGTATACCTATTCTCTGTGCACTTTAATACACAAACTGTTATTCCTATTCTCGGTGCACTTTAACGTAAAACTTGTATTAGTATACCTATCCGTTGCGAACTTTATTGTACAACCCAATTTTCTGTGCACTTTTATGAACAAACTATCCTACATAATTGTCGTAATTTTATTTGAGATAGGTCTTAGAAATAGTGGTCCCGTCCGAATGGGAAATGATAGTGAAGGCTCTGTGATAGTAAGGGTTAAGAAATGGATAGTTGATTCACAAGGGTGTTGAAAAAGAGTAAGGACAGTCTGAAATCGGGTAATTTCTCCGATCTGCCTATCTTACTACAATTTTATTTATCTGTAGACTCCTAAACCTCTCCTGGCGAAACAATTTTTGCCAGTTACTCAACACTCATGTACACACACCAGTTTGGTGCTACCAAACACACGGACGTGAATACAAACTACACATAACAGATATGGGGTAATGGGTCGGCCAACACAGTAATTTAAGGTTTATGGTGTTTATTATCATTTAAACCAAAATCACAACATTTAGCATGGTACAGTCAAAAGATCAGAGTTACAGAAAAATACAATTTAACAAGGTGTGGGGGTGGTTTGAAAAGTAGTATCCCAATATGCCCTTCCCGCTTGGATAGACCAAAAAACCCAGTCCAAAGACAAGTGGTTATCAGAAAGAGACAATTTAACCAACAGATAGATTAATTTATTCTGATAGGGGTTATTACACTATTTAGTATGGGGTGTAGGAACAGAGTCCTAGTATTATCCAAGTTATCCCTTGACTAAGCAGATTAAGGGGGGGGGGGGGGGGGATAAGAAAATGTAAACAGTCCCCTCTTAGAGAGGAAAATACAATGACTGAGGTGTAAGGATATTTACCAAGTAAAGAAGATTATAAGTTTAGCTAATATATCTCATTCATTCATGCACGCTAGCGATGGCCATCACACCCATTCACACTTACCGATCGTTGAATCTGGCAATCCATAGAATCACACAAAACAGCTATAAAATACTCAACAAATGTATGAGTCTTTTCCTTCGTTTTCCAGCCCCAGACTATCGGGTTTTGGCGTTCAGCAAATTTTCCCGTAATCGCTGGAAGGTGAAGCATTAGTGTTCTTGTTTTATTTTTATCGCAAAGTTTCTATGGGATGGCACTGTCACAGGTATAGTTATGAGAAGGTAGTGGTCTCCTGGATTTCACCGCTGGTGGTGGGAAACTTCTATAGCGTGATGACAAAGACTGAACAGTGAGTTATGTTTTTGTGACCGCGTGACCTTTCACGCTAGCTTTGTCCCTCCTACTTCACGATAAGCATTTATATGTGCTAGAAAATGCTACATGTAAGAATGACAGACCTTAAAAGCAAATAAGACGTTTTTACACAAAACGCAGCATTCATTCAAAGTTCAGTTGCCGTTACTGCTCTGACAGGGTAAACGTAGGTCAGTCCCAGATAATAATGAATTGGTTTTATAAGCGCGAAAGTGGGAAATGAATGTTTGTGTGATCTGGGTTTTTTTTATCCTATTGTTAAGTTGGAAAAGATCACACATGTGAAAATAAAGTCGAAATAACAGAATGTCGTGTGCAAAAAGGTCGAAAAGCTGAGAAGAGGAGTGCAAATGTTAACTATTGTGTCGTGTGGAAAAAAGGACGGGTCGTGTGAAAAAAGGCGGGAAAAAAGAAGAAATAGTATAAATAGAAGAGTTGTGGGCGATTGGCAGCGATTTCAGGACTTATGATTCCAAGGATAGCATGATTTTAGACTAGAGGATTTTTACAGATAGCGTTAGGTGAACTTCGTCTTTGAGGATACCAAGACAAGTTTTTTGAGTAAACAAATCAGTAAATTATTCTTGTGGATATACATATATTATTCTATATGGATGTACCTATATTATTCAGTCGGATTATATATGTTTCATTTTGGATAAACAACCATCATTTTGTGACATTTACAATGTTTGTCTAATTACATCAATAAACTCTAATTGAATTTTTCTACATTGCTGTTTGTGGAACGTTACAATAATTTCTTGTGGATATACGTTGTTATGCTGAAACTGTTTTGCTTATCACCAAACTCAAAGGGAAGAACATTCCTGGGTTGAAATAAATTAACAAAAGGTCAAGTATCACCATCTCTGGCGGAAGGCCAGTTATCACTTGAACCACCACAACATATGAAGGATTAACTCTGACTACATAAAATCAATATAACTACTAGTGCCGCATTCAACTGACGCGGGCACATTTTTCTCGGGGGTTTAAATCCAGTGGAAATAACAGGACAGTCAGTGTACAAGAATATATTCTTTTCCACAGTAGAACAGTAAAATTTATATATATCGCTTCTGGCAATTGTTCTTCTCCAGTTATTTTTACATAATTTATTGCTTTATGAGTTTTAAATGTTCTTGGGTTGCTTTGTCTCATGTAAATTTAGAGAGCGAGACCGCACAGGGCCGCCACAAGAAGATTATATTTAAAAGGTTCATAACAATTCTGGGTGGTAGAAGAACCGAGTCTGGAGGACTCTATAATTGCTGGGACGCAAAGGTATATGATCATCCTATGTGAAAAAATAGAAAACATGAAATCATACACTCAATACTAATCATATTCTGACGCGCCCTAAGTTTACAGTTAAGATTATTTTAAACACTAGCGTATTCAGTTATGTATATTTAAGAAAAACTCTCCGCGAGTCTAATGGTTAAAAACACACGTAGATACAGAACTAAACTGTATTAATTTGTTATAAATCCCTTAGCGGCTTCTAAATAAATTTAAGCATCTATTATATTGGGAAATAACGTATAGATATATCATTTAATTTACAACTGGAAACTTTTGAGATGGGTTTATTTAATAGGTTTAAATTAACACAAAATCCAGTGAAATAAAATGAAAGAACTAGACCACTGATCACTTGAAACTAATATATTACCGCTTTCACAAACAGAATGAATTAAAGTCTCCATATAGAAGATATCCGCGAGAAATCTTGTTCTATAAGTTAGTACTTTATTCAGACTCTCTGGCGCAAATGATAAACGCATTCTTCAGTGGTCGCAATATATAATTAAAGAATTGAAGGATCAGGGGGACACGCGAACTTTCACAACTTTTTTGATATCAGGGGAATTCTGCGTTACTTTGCCGCTGCAAAGCTTCCAGACTTCCCCCCCGTCTCTGTTCGACCGCCAGCGCTTTCCGCGCTCTTCTCTGTTTCGCACTGAGGTGCTAAACGAAGGCGTGAAACTGCTTCGTCTGTTCTGGGGACCACCACTGCCTTTGAGGATACCTCTCTCCCGATAAGCTTTGGCAACTCCTACTAGGCGGGGTGACAGAAAGGTGTACAGAAATGCTTGATTATAATCGCTCTAGAGATAGGCAGTAGGCGTGGTTTAACCTCCCCTAAGGCAAACCGAACCTCCTGGATCCTCGCCTGATAACTGTTTATCCTATTAATTATCCAACGTTGGTAAAAATCCACGTGGAAATAATGCATACTAATGAGCCCGCGTGGAATCCACGTTGACTATTGTGTTTCACACAAATCCAGGGGCTGCGATGCTATTTGAGGCTACTATCCTTTATCATCCATCAATTCAGGGACTTCAATTTTCATACTCTACGTCACAATAATCTCTGTGTATTCTCTCATTATGCCCAAATGTTATTCCTAATCTGTGTGCATAGTTTATACTTTATACCAACAGATCTACATATTCTCCTAACGCCATCATTTTGTAAAATACCGCATAACATGAGAAGAAAGCAGTAGTCGTCCATTAATGTGCTACGTCCTCAGTTTAAAACGATGCCTTTTGAATGCTGGTGATATACCTGCCTCAGCAGTTGTTGCTGAATGCTAATATACCTGCCTCAGCTGTTATTGCTGAATGCTAATATACCTGCCTCAGCAGTTGTTGCTGAATGCTAATATACCTGCCTCAGCTGTTGTTTCTGAATGCTAATATACCTGCCTCAGCTGTTGTTGCTGAATGTTAATATACCTGCCTCAGCTGTTGTTGCTGAATGCTAATATACCTGTCTCAGCAGTTGTTGCTGAATGCTAATATACCTGCCTCAGCTGTTGTTGCTGAATGCTAATATACCTGCCTCAGCAGTTGTTGCTGAATGCTAATATACCTGCCTCAGCAGTTGTTGCTGAATGCTAATATACCTGCCTCAGCAGTTGTTTCTGAATGCTAATATACCTGCCTCAGCTGTTGTTGCTGAATGCTAATATACCTGCCTCAGCTGTTGTTGCTGAATGCTAATATACCTGCCTCAGCAGTTGTTTCTGAATGCTAATATACCTGCCTCAGCTGTTGTTGCTGAATGCTAATATACCTGCCTCAGCAGTTGTTGCTGAATGCTAATATACCTGCCTCAGCTGTTGTTTCTGAATGCTAATATACCTGCCTCAGCTGTTGTTGCTGAATGCTAATATACCTGCCTCATCTGTTGTTGCTGAATGCTAATATACCTGCCTCAGCAGTTGTTGCTGAATGTTAATATACCTGCCTCAGCTGTTGTTGCTGAATGCTAATATACCTGCCTCAGCAGTTGTTGTTGAATGCTAATATACCTGCCTCAGCAGTTGTTGCTGAATGCTAATATACCTGCCTCAGCAGTTGTTGTTGAATGCTAATATACCTCCCTCAGCAGTTGTTTCTAGTCTGTGTGTGATCTTCTGCTGGGGGAAACAATGTTGCAGACTCTCGCGCTGGTGTTCGGCCGTGTTCTCTTTATAGAAGCTTCTCTGTCTATAAGCAAACGCATCAGACGCCATCGTTTGTTCCGCGTTAACTGTTTTGACATTTTTGGTGCAACAGCTGTACTGTCTTATATTTAGGTTTTTGCTATTTTGTTAAACTATTGTTCGTATCATCCCCTATATACTGTACTAATTGTTTTTACTGAAACGTCTGTAATCAACAGTGATAAAAAAAAATCATGACAGCTTTTCGGGAAAATACGGAAAAGTCACACATTTCGCCGTGAAAGCTAAATTGAGCACCCATTAAAATAACGCACATGCCCTTCAATCTTTTCATGGTTCATTTTCCAAGAGCACAACATAATTATTCCCTCCCCTCGCCCCCCCCCCCCCCAACCACCATACGGGTGGGGGGGGGGGGTGACATTTTTTGGAGGGTTACTTGCTCTTTATAATTATATTTTGTCATGGTTTCAGAAAATGACCAGACTACTAGTGTCATTTCCATTCTTGAGTCTGGAAAAACAGACGTATTGAGATTTAACTTCCCGTCGTCTTATCTGAAACTGCTGGCTATGATTTTTGTGTGTAGCTGGGAGCAAAGGTCAATGTGCCAGAAGTGGTGGGATTGCGAGATTAAGCCGCGCTGAGTTAGTGCTGTGTATATGAAATGAAAGAAGTTGCTTGTCCCGTATTTTAGAAACTGATATTGCACGATTTGTCCCGTATAGTTCCCGGGGGGTTTCTGAAGAGACAAAGACAGAATAGGACTATTGCACCCTCAGGCATGTCCTATCAGGCAACTAATATGAGGTTGGGCATGGGAATGGCAACCTCACCATGTAAACAAACACATAAAAAAACTCTGCGGCGAAGGCGTGTGAATGTTTGGTGTAGGCTTCCTGCAAGGGGTCCAGCTGCGGTAGTAGTTCCATGCTCCGTAAGAAGCGCGAGGAAAATGATATTTCATGATTTAACGTTGTGTAGGTTCATAGAACCTACCACAGAGGAAGTCCGGAACGCAATCAAACACTTGAAAAGTGGAACATCTCCTGGTTGTGATGAAATAACAGCTGAAATGATACAGTGTGGTAAAGTGGGATGTTATAAATATTTATAGGGGACTTAGTGTACTGACTGAGATCAGCTGTGAAGGTATCTGTATCTAATAAGGGTAGTGTATTACAGATGACCTTACTTGCTACCACATATTTATACCTCAGTCAGAATTATTCTGGAATATTGTGATGACTACGTTGAATGTCTAGGGTATGTATATGATGAAGTGTAAGTCACAACAACAACAGACAGATAAACAATTTAATTTATTCCACCACACTTGACAACACTGTGACACTCACACACATGTAACACTCTATAAGACTATTCTTAAATGAGGCACTGGTAAATTTTCAAATATAACTATGTATTAATTACTGTCACTAATATATATGTGTCCTGATTCAAATACAAAGTGAACCAGGAATCACAATCAATTTTAATTACAAGTTATATGTACAGAATTTATCAATATGAATATTGTAGTGACATATTTTATTAATATTATCCTATGTGTGTCAGTTGTGTAGTAGTAATATGAGGTAATACTGGTTTTGTTTTTTCAAGCTATGTTGTTATTTGTCATCATGACTTCAAGTGTTTGTTTCTGTTGGAACTAGTATTGGAGATGTTCTCAGTTCCGTTCATTAAAACAATTAATTTCCCCTCTTATTTTTATACTATGTCAGTTTAAGATGGGGTTACATAATGTTGAGCTCCGCTGGCCACATAGGCTTATCTTTCGTGATGGTGGCAGGAAAAGACTCCTCTGCTCGATTGCTCCCCGGTGTTATGGAGACACCTCACTGTTTGCTATATGGACCAAGGAGTATGCTATCCGCCTCTGGATTCAGCAAAGCTCTGACCAGGTGCTGCTCAATAACTTTAGGACCACAGTCCCTGAAACAAGAAGGTTGTACCTCCTACTTCAGAACTAATTTATACTCTATTTCTACACTGAGCACAATACATAACAAACACTGAGTTCAGAGCGGTAGGCCAACTGCTATCTTCATCTGAAACAATTTTCACCAGTATATTCCTCCCTAATGGTTACTACGCCTCTGCAATTCCAGCATTATTTCTTTCTAGTCAATAATATAGATGTCAGTGTACTGTTTGGCAATTCCATGTAGTTTTACTTTCCTCCGACACCTTCTGTTCAGGCTGGAGCACTATAGAGGCTTTACCTCATGTTCGCTACTGAACCACACATATATACAGACATAAATTATCAATTTACATTCAATTTTCATTAAAAGATATCAAATATTTCAAGCTTACCACAATTCATGGAAATAATACAGAATTACGTTGACTGGCACTGAATATAACACAATTTCGATCTGCCGATGTCCCAGGCTTTTATTTAGAAAAATATGCACTGGTGCTCAACGCACTGGTTCTGTAGTAAGTTTATTTGCAAATGTGGTGGTGACCTGACGCCTCTAATTGACTATATTGGCAGGTCTAACCAATCGTGCCATGTCTACCCAATCGTTTGAAAAAAAGTACTCCTACTCCCGTTTCCCCTGACAACGAAAGATAGTATTTATAGCCCGACTAATCGTGTTTAGCCTTACATTTATTGCGCTCCAATCAAATCGGATTTAACATGGAGACCCATTTCCCGTACAATGGTGGGGTGAAAATCTGCCACTGAGCGATTCTGATTTGGGTGTTGTCTGACATCCCTCACTATTTCTTTTGGCTATAATTTGGTAATTCCTAGACTATTTGCGTAACGTTTAACATATTCTTTGTCAGCAAGTCCTAAGGAACCCAAATATACAAATTTAAAGGAGCTAAGTGGCTGCGTTCAAAATATGCACTTTCTTCTACCTCCTGTTTACTTCGAATACGATGTGGTGTCTGGGTACTGTAATGTTTTCAAACGTAAACCAGTATAATGTCATATTTCCTAATAAGCGTTTTTCAGGATTTTAAAACCTAACTCTGGTATGGGTAGTATTGTTTATCACTGTCGATTTGAAAAAAAAAGCTAGTGCTTGTGGCCTTACACGCGTGATGGTAGTAATTGTGTATCGCGCGACTGTGGTAGTATTGCCTGCGTCCCTGCTTTCAGCCCTCCCTTCTTTCTATCTTTAGTCCATCTGTCTTTCGTTTTAGGTAACGTAGTGTATAAAAAGACATGAATGGAATTTTAAATCTAGGTCAGCTGTGTATCTCAAGGTTTTTCTTAGAAATGCAGCACATGTTTTATCGTAGAAAGCGGGTATTGAAGCAGTAGGCTTTTACTATCAACGTGAAACGTTACAATTTGCAGACGAATTAGAAAACAAGGGGGATTTCGAGTACAGTCATTGTGACAGCACTGTTCTTTACCATTCTTCTTTCCTTTTATTAAATTTATTTGTTAGGCTTTACCTTTTCTTTTTAATTTATATATGTGGATTAGAATTTCTCACGACATACAGGCAGGAGGAGAAGGCAGCGCTCGTATATACCATGCATTATGCTGTAAGATCTGGCAAAGCGGAATTTGGTCCAAGGAATGGAAAAGATCAGTTTACATACCCTTGCCAAAAAAGGGCAACCTGAAACTGTGCACAAACTACAGAACTATAGCTCTTATAAGCCATGCCAGCAAAATACTTATTACAAATCATAATGAAAAGGATGCAACAAAAGCTAGAAACAGAAATAAACGAAGTACAGGCGGGTTTTCGACCAGGTAGAGGCACTAGAGATCATATATTCAACATGAGGATCATCATAGAAATGTGTAGAGAATTCAACGTTGACCTATATACTTGTTTCATTGATTACACCAAAGCTTTCGACTGTGTACTACATCAGCAGTTATGGTCTATTATGGAAAATATGGGATTTCCAAACCACCTTATACAACTCATCGCACTACTGTACCAAGAACAGGCAGCCGTAAGAATAGAGGGGGAAACATCAGAATGGTTTGAAGTACAGAAAGGAGTAAGACAAGGCTGTACCCTTTTCCCTTACCTGTTTAACATTTATGCCGAGAATATCATGAGAAACGTAAGAGATGACCAAGAACACACAGAGTTTGACTCATTTAACATCGGCGGGTACCCAGATCCCAGAAATCAGATATGCTGACGACACAGTCCTCCTATCGACCAACCCAGAAGGACTTGAACAATTAATTCTGTCCACCAAAAAACACAGTGAGGTCCAGAATCTATACCTAAACACCAAGAAGACCAACGTATTGACAACAGACAAAGTAAAGACCAAACCGGAAATTGAAATTGATAACGAAGAACTGGAAAGCGTTAATGAATTCGAATACTTTGGATCAATCATCAACAGCTCTGGCGACTGTGCAGTAGAAATTAAAAGAAGACTTGCAATTGCTTCACATAAACTAATGCAGATGAAAAACCTATGGCAAGGCACAAGGAACAAAGTTACAACTGATCAGAGCATGTATATTCCCAGTAGCAACATACGGCTGCGAGACTTGACACTCAATAAAACAGTTGCAAAAAAGGTTGCATCATTCGAAATGAAATGCTACAGAAGGATGTTGAGAATACCCTGGACAGAAAAAAAGACCAACAGAGAAGTACTGCAATCACTAAATGTAGAGGAAAATTGGCTCCTAAATACCATCGCAATAAGGAAGCTGACATTTTTCGGTCATATAAAAAGACATACTAGTCTGGAAAAAATAGTGATGGAAGGCATAGTCCCTGGAAAAAGACGACGGTAGACCCAGGACATCACAGAGAGTCTGAACTTGTCTTTGGCTGATGCAGGTCGACTTGCCCAGAATCGTGATGCGTTCAGAGCAGCTGTAATGGAGACAACGTTCTGGAAAGAATACGTCACATGATGGTGTTGAGGTTGATAGTTGGCTGTAGTGTATCATTGGACTTACACAGTTACCATTCTGGTTAGCTTGTACCATAATAAATCTGACGGGGGGAAGACAGTTACTGATTTATAGCATTACTTCTTGGTTTGCCCTCATATAACCACATAAGTTTCTGCCATACACTCATTGTAGTGCCGGAAGGGGGGGGGGGGGCTCTTATGAGATGAAGAAAGAATAGAACTACTACTCCTTCACGCATGTCGTAGAATGCCGACTGATGTGAGGTTGTGCACGTGGCTGGCAACCTCATCATGTCAAACATGTTGCTTTAGAAACTACCGCTGCGAGAGCAGGCTTCCTGTAAAAGGGGGGGGGGGAAGGGGGCAGCGGCAGTGGTGGATGAATTCTGCATTGGGAGAGAAAAGGAAAATGACGGTGACGATTTATGTCATTTAGTTGGCGATCTGTCTCAGGCGTCTCTCGTCGCCACACGTCTTCTCATTGGTTGGTGAAGGTCAGGCTGTCAGTCCGATCCTCTTCGGGAAGCTGACATTCTTGAAGGACATGTTCTTTTTTGTTTGCTTGTCTTCCCCCCACCTGGGCGCATGTCTGACTGCCCGATTGTTAATTTGTTGAACAGATGGTACTTGAGTCTGCGGCGGTCCGTTCTCAGTCTGAAGTTAACGCACGATCTCTTCTTGGCAAGGAGTAGTTGGCTTCAGTTATATCCAGATCTGTTCTTTTCTCTGTCCCATTTTTCTTTGAAGCCGAGTTTTATTATTGCTTTGATCTTCTTTTTTTTATATTGCTCCCTCAGTTTAATTTTACTTCCCGATTCTTTGGCAGGTCTATTTGCCTCCCCATTTCTTTAATATCTTGCAGTGGAAATGTTAAGTCACTTTGTTGAATGTATAGCTAATTATCATTGTTTTTATGGTTATTTAGGGCATTTTTATTTTTACTGGTAAGGAATCTGCGAGGACCACTGTCTTGGCTTTAACATTATCCATGTTTTCCACGCTGGTCAGCTGCAGCTGTTTTAGTGATTCTGCCTCGGCCTTGAAGCTGTTTGTGAATATTCCAATGGTCAATGAGATTTAGATTTCAAGTCTATTTTTTAGTTTTATACATATGCCTCCGCCTCAATATTTTGCATCTCTTGTTGCCGATTCGTCTGTAGATGTTGCGTATTGTTAACGGCTCGGCCTTTCCCTGTGTAAGGTCTGGTTTAATTGGGGCACGGTCTTTGCCTTTTTGTGCAAAGCAGTTTCTCTGGAGTCTACCCTGGCCATACCTTTGAGTCTGTCATTCATTGAGTGATTTGTGAGCCTTTTCTGCGAATAGAAGAAGGGAAATGGTGTGAGAAGATGAGTAGTTGTGGAACTGGTGGAAAAGACAATACAAATGCCAGCGGAGCATGAGATAAGTAAAGTGATGTTGTTGGATAGAACACACGTAGGAAATCAGTTGACTGCAGTGGTCCTAACACCGGAACGATATTTTAAAATCGCAATTGATAGCATTACAAGGCAGTCCATTTTCGGGAATCCTTAGGGTAATAGGAATAGAGGGAGACGGAGAAACGAGGAGAATAATGAATTGGATGTTGACTTGAATGGAATATAGAAGACACGGAACAACCTTGAAGGATGGCACAGGACAGAAAGGCGTGGCTTTAATTTATTTGCTGCACTTGGTATTGATCATAGTGATGATGATGATGGTGATGATTTATAACACTATGTTTATGAGTTATGTATTCAAGTGAGCTGAAGGTGGGGTGGTATGCACACATTTGTATGCATTGTTTTTTGTTGTTGTTTTTACCTCAGAAATGAGGTATCTGAGAAAGGTGGTTGAAGTAACAAGAAGAGACATGGTCCGCAACGAGACGATACGTCAAGGCCTAAAAACCCAACCCCTGCAGACCTAAATATAACAATCTCAACTTTATTTGTGGTGGAACTTATGCCTTGGACTGTACTTCTCTACAATAGTCAAATGTTGTGGCAGCAGCACGTCTCTTGCACAAGGCCGAGGTAACTGCTTAGGTTGTCGGGTTAAACGTCTTCGAGACCCGTCTGATGAGGTGTCTAGCGTCGACTGCTGACAACTTGGACCACAAACGTGTACCACAAACTAAGAGGGTGTACCACAAACTAAGAGGGAAACAAATACCTCTTTCGAGTGTTGGGTCTCCTGATTTGAGCATCAGGCGACCTCCGCTTCCATCCACCACTTCATCTTCCTGAGAAATTTTACTATCCCTCAGCGTTTATTTTAACCCCAGTGTGTCGGGTGAAGTTGATTTTGGGCAGCGGAAATCGACAACTGAAATGCATTTTATATATGTATATATACATACATACATACATACATATGTACATATACATGTGAAATTAACTAAAGTGCTTGTATAATAAATATGTACACTATGAAATCATAATCCACTTCCTGCTTTCTATGGAGCCTGAGGTCACCACTGCTGTTGGTTCTTTGTGAGGAAACCCGCACGAGGCAGTCACGAGCTCTTGCAGTTGTTCATGTGTTAAGTTATTTGCAGTGATAAGGTTGCCAGTCTAATATGCCACTGTACATCCACAAGCAGATTATACATGTCAAAATGCAAATATAAAATGATAAAATGTACATATTACAACTTATCCCGAGTTTTTTTTTTTTCGGGCGAACACAGAATTTTTGCTTTGGAAACGTCCGAGTATTGTCGGGCAGCTGATTTCAAATGCCGCCTCTTTCAGGCGAGTTAGGTGTCTAACTGAGTGCATTTGAAGTTGCATCCTAGAACAGTGCGTAAAGTAATGTCTTTGGGGTGACTCTCTTCTAACCTTAGAATTCACGTCCAGTCCTATGGCGTATCCTATATTTGGGTACTAATATTCCTTGTTCCTGGCTATCTATGATTTCTTCTCGAAGCAATTGGAAGTTAGTGAAGTAGTCTTTACAACGTTGTAACATATAAACCAAATTTTCCGCCTCGCAGCCAGGTTCCTACTTGGAGGAGAGTTCCAATCAGAAGCAGTCTATCTTAGCATCTCAAATGCCAATCCAATCGCAAATAAGTGTCTGATTTTGATAGGGGTCTAGTCCCCCACTACCCTCCTCTCATGTAGATCATTACTACATGACAACATACGATATTATCCTTTACGTGGGATTTTCACACTCCTTACCATTTAAGGTCTTGCTTCTTCCTCTTCGTCTGTAATGTTTACAAATTCACTCCTTCACAGATTTAACACTGATAATCTCCTCCCAGATGTTATTTTCTTGCAATTGTTTATCACAACAAAGTCCATCTGCCGGAAGTATTAAATCACTGACCATGTCTTAATCTTCAACGAGATTGTCATTTCCTACATCCCAGTGTATTGGGGCACGTCATGTTTGCGAATTAGCACCTTATGCAACAACATGGTTCCGCGTATCTTCCCAGACAGAAAGTATAGGTTAACAATAGAAATGTCGCTCAGTGTAGACTCTTACTCCGTCTGGAGCTGGCTGTAAGCGAAAAGTCAATGTAGCAAGTTCGCTCCTTCACTAAGCGTCGCCGATAAGATAGGAGAAAATAACCAGGAGAGAGGTGTGGGTGAGAGGTGTAACAAGATGTAATTAGACAACCTTGCACGATGAAAGCGAAATCAACGAATACTGGAAGAATTATCGCGTAAACGGAATGGTAAAGTAATAATGCCGGAGAGGAGTGAAGACCAGAACAAAAGAACGGACGTATTTCTTGACAGTAAGAGAAATAGCGGGAGACAGAAAAGCACGTGAAGAGGGTATTATAGACAGAAATGATAGGTAGACAGTAGGCGTGGGAAACAAACTAGATCGGATGGCACAGGACACAACCATTTGACCTGAGCTTATTGAAAGTATATGATGAGAATGGAACTGAAGAGTAAAGGATGAATGAATACATAAACTTCGTATGGACAAAATTAAGTTCCTTGTATATCTGGCCCTCTTCTTAGGCTACATCAAGGAAGTTTTATATTTCCTGAAAGACTATGAAAAAATATGAAACCAAGTTTATTAGTCATTTAGCAACTGTTGTATTGATGTAATAATTTTTGCTCTTATATTCTTTATACATTTAAAAAACAAACTAACATGAAACCACTCCCCCCAGAAAATAGTATCTTCAAAATGTTCACGGAACGAATGACACCACAAAATTGTATTTCACTGCTAAAATAACAATAATTTATAATTAGTTATTTTTGCGAAACCATTTACCATTGTTAGAACAGGGACTACTTTATTCATTTTCATTACTTTGAAAAGTTTATCTTTATTGTAGGAACTTCCTTTTGCACTCTGTATTGCCATTGTTTAACTGCTAATTTCAAAGATCAACTGATCGTTAGTTATGATGCTGTAAGTCTCGTGACCCGGATTATCGGATAGAAAGCTGCCAGGTCAGTGTTGTTGTTGTTGTTTTTTTTTCTGATTGGCTTTTTTTTTTTTCTGATTGGCTTTTTTTTTTTTTTTTAGTTGAAGGTGAAAAGTACAGCTGGGAAAAGATTCGTTTGTTTCCTCTGGAGACATATGTTTTGTTTTTTGCTTGCACGCTTTAAAGGGAAAAAAGAAAATACAGCCCCAGCATATGAAACAAGCCAGAGGTCACATCATGGATTAGACGAAGAGCTGATCTGTGTTTGATATCTGGTGAAATATTCCTGACAACTGGTCCTCGTTACCTGTCTTGTTATGTAATCTCAAGGGCGAATAACATTTAAGGGCGGAGAAACCGAAGGTAGGTTAGGTAATCCTGCAAGTTGTCGACTGGCATTAGAAACTCGGTCAAAGGATCCAGGATCACAACATCTCAACCAGTGGCCCAAAGTTTTGATTATTCTTCTCTCCCAGTTTCGCTGTGAGTTACTTTGACATTCACAGTTGATGTTGGTTTTCAGGAGAGCCATATGTATATATTTCTACAGCTGGAAAACTCCAGGTTGGCAACGTATTATGCTAACTGTGTTAGATTTTATTTGTTCATCCTTTGGGCTAACTGGGGCTACTGAGCGCGTCGTTCTTTGGCAGATCTCTTTCAGTTATAGACGGTAACTTGATCGTTAACGCTGAGCAGAACAACTGTTGTTTGTCTGGGCCGCAGTTGCATTTAATACACATTTTAGGACGGATCTGTTCGAACCATTTGCATCTCTATTAACATCCTTCCCTTTGCTGCATACACTCTCCCATACTGTTCTATTCAGTGCTTTCATTAAAAAAACAGAGATAAAAACCACTATGAAGCATATTCCGCGAATCAAATATGTGCACGTCACTACTCGTCACTTGTCAAGGGAGTGACTAATTCTTGTGCTTGTTATAATTGTGTTTAATACGAAATGTATAACTGAAAACACATCTTCATTATTGCCATCACCGTTTCTTTTACAGCTCCCCGAGGAGCTTAGGCCTTCAAAAACTTCATGCTAGTCTCTTTCCTGTACCATGTGTTGAACTAATGTACAGAAAAATTAGACAGTCACGTGTGTTTTATATACCATACTACCTTTGTTGAACGCTCGTTTAGACAGCTGTCAACATGCTGGTATAATTAATACAACCAAAGAAGAGAAGCTGGTGGAAGAGATGAGGAAAGCAAAACTAGAAATCCTGGCTATAACGGAAACAAAGAAAAAAGGACAAGGAGTCATGGATCTCGATGGCAACACGCTGCTCTACAGTGGTGTACCCAACACACATTTGGGAGGGTGTGGGAATAAAAGGGTCAGGGTAGTCCCATAGCAGATACAATCGTACAAGGCGACTAACGTGAGGTCGAGCATGGGGGCTGGCAACTTCATCATGTACAACCAATTTCCAAAGAGGCCACCGCTACAAGATCGTGTGAATGCTTGTTGCAGGCTTCCTGCAAGTGGACCAGCTGTAGTGTTGGCTTCGCACGTAGCGCAAAGGAAAATGATGATGATGATGATGAGTATAGATCTCAGCTTATAGACTGGGGCGCGAGCTCCAGTACGGGGTCTATAAACATCGACGATAAAAAATATCGTCTGCCCGCACTGTATATAACACGCAGTGACAACCCTGAAGATCAGTCAAACGATAAAGCCCTGTTAAGATGCCCTTGTCACATTGCCAACCCTCCACCCTGAAGAATTCTTGTCTAGCCAGATTCTGTGATATTTAGACAGAAGTGGCTTACTTTGAAAAATTGTGCACTGGAAATTTATTAATCACAGCTTGATAATAGTCAGTTAGGAGACTTTGGGGCTTATAATCAAAATACATAATTGCCGCCGTAAGTACTTGGTCGGTCGGTCGGTCACATTTTGCACACCGTCATTTGCGCACTTTTTTCTATTTTCGAGGGAGTGCATTAACTTTCAACCACAGCTAAGGGGGTGCAACTGTGGTTGAAAGTTAGACAATAATTGTATTGTTTCCCCTTATATGTACTCTCGCGAAAACAGAAAAAAGTGTGCAAATGAAGGTGTGCATGAACAGTTTGATTATGGAAAGAAGCCAACAACACGATTGATAAACAGTACATGAACTGGAGTTTCGTCAAACTTCAAACGTTGTTCTCAGAGGCAGTTAGTCGGCCAAGGCTTCTCAGAGGCGGTAAGTCGACCAGGGTAAGATTTTAAAAGATGTACGAACAATTACGAGACAAGCTGTCATAAAAGAAATGTTAGTTATTTAATCAGTTTACGTGTCCATTAGACCATTATCACTACTCTACATGCCATTTAAGTTGGGTTACTCATGTCTTCATCTTTAATACATCTATATAATTTTCGCTACATATATCTAAAGACGGTCGTCTGCAATGAAATGACCACAGTAGTTATAGTACCGTCTGTAATACATGTAACAGAAACAACTCATTATAATTAACAACCTGCCAATTTTGGCGGGTTGTTGATAGTAATAATATATTAATCATTGCTACTTATGGAGCAGAGGCTTTCAATACGTTCATGCCAAACTATTTTTTTTCTGTGCCATTCGTTCAATGTCTTTCCATGGTTTTTATACTCTTTATAAGGGTCTCCAACTCCGCCTAGGCCGGTCCCAAGCCCGGATGAAAAAGGAGGAGGGCGGCCTGCATGAAGGCCGTAAGGAGGCAGCCCCTACACCATGCAAAGGCACAACAGGCCAATCACCTGTTTGTCTTAAAACCTGATTATGCGAAACGTAAGAGAGAAAACCGGACTGATTCTAAAGGCGACGAACTGGAACGGACTACGACTTATGGAACTTGGAACACAAGAAGTATAAATGGGAAAGAAGAGGAGCTGGTGGAAGAGATGAGGAAAGCAAAACTAGAAATCCTGGCTATAACGGAAACAAAGAAAAAAAGGACAAGGAGTCATGGATCTCGATGGCAACACGCTGCTCTACAGTGGTGTACCCACATCTGAAAGAGCTAAAGGGGGCGTGGGTTGCATTGTGGCCAAAAATCAAAAGATAGTATCAAGGGATGGAACTTTGTCTCGGAGCGCATTATGGTTATAAAACTAAAAGAAGGAGAAACCATAGTCAACCTGGTCATAGTGTATGGGCCAAATGAGGATGAGAGAGCAGAGGTCAAGGAGGAATTCTTCGAGCTGCTTCAAAGGACAGTGGATGACTGCCTAGATAAAGTTATCATGCTCGGAGATTTTAATGCCAGAGTTGGAAATGACCGTGCTAGATGGGGTGGAGTTATCGGAAGATATGGAGAAGATACTCTCAATGACAATGGAAAACGACTCCTTAGATTCTGCAGTGAGCAGAATCTGATCATTACAAACACAAAGTTCCCCCATAAGCGCATACATGCATACACTAGATGTGAACCAACCAAGAATGAGAAGTCAATGATCGACTATGCCATTGTTAGGAGAAGCTCATTCAAATATGTCCGGGATGCTAGAGTCTGGAGTGGGCCAGAGATTGGAAGTGATCACTACCTGCTAACAATCGAAAGAACAACTGAAAGAGTTGCTCAGCCTAGGAACTGCCCAACATCACGCAAGAAACCAAGTAACCGAGCGGGAGAAATGAGCATTAGGACCTACAAGCTGAGAGAGCCAGAAATTAAGACCAGATATCAGGGGCTTATTGCTGCAGCGGTGAGCAGCACAGAAGAACGACCTGATGACTTGGAAACCCTCTGGAATAAATTCAAGGATATCATAAAGACAGCTGCTGCAGAAGCATGCGGTGAAGTCCGACTTGGGAACAAGAGAAAGAGGACACCTTGGTGGACAGAGGAAGTCAAAGAGAAAATAAGAGAGAAGAAAATGGCATGGAAACAATACTTAGGAGCTAAAAACACAACAGGACAAATGGAAAAATATAGAGAGTATATGACACTCAGAACAGAAGCAAAGAACAAAGTGCTAGCAGCAAAACAGAAGTCCTGGGAAGAATTTGGAGAAAAGCTAGAAAAAGATGCACAAGAAAACCAGAAATTGTTCTATAAGACTCTAAAGAACATGAGGAAGGAAAAACAATGCCCTCTCAATTTATAAAGGACAAGCAAGGCAAATTGCTTACTGCCCCGAAGGAAGTAATGGAAAGATGGAAAGAATATTTCTCAGAACTCCTGGATGGTGAGCATGGTGAAGCATCAGAAATGATAACCACTAGCACAGAAGAGAAAACCAATGATGGTGAAGATGACATAAAGATGAAAGAACTGAAGGCAGCACTGGAGAAAATCAAGATGGGCAAAGCAGCAGGGCATGATGGTATAACACCAGAAATGGTTAAGTACATGGGAGCATCAGGCGACCTATTACTCTTAAGGGTTCTACAGGCAGCGTGGTACAACAAGACCATACCAAAGGACTGGGAGATTGCCATCATAACACCAATTTTCAAAAAGGGTGACAATCGACAGTGTGGAAACCATAGAGGCATATCCCTTCTCAGTGTCCCTGGTAAAATCTACTCTAGAATCCTAGAGCAGAGACTCCGACGCCTAGATGAGCCACAACTGGATGAGAGGTCCAGTGCGGATTCCGAGCGAACCGAAGTACTCATGACCTAATCTTCACACTCAGACAGCTGAGTGAAAAGGCCCTTGAGTATAAGAGTGAGATCCATCTTTGTTTCATAGATCTGGAAAAGGCGTTTGACAGGGTCCCCTGGAGCAAACTTTGGGACTGTTTGGCAAGGAAGAACATTCCAGCACCTCTGATTCATGCTATACAGAGCTTCTACAAGTCTTGCAGAAATTATGTGAGGACAGCAAACCATAAGTCAGAAGAGTTCAGGACCACCACTGGTGTAAGACAAGGTGATATCCTGTCACCTTACCTTTTCATACTCCTCATGGACGATGTCATTAAGGCATGTAAGGAGAGAACAAGAAAGTATTCAGTGGAGTACTGGAAGATGAGACAGGTCTGTATTTCAGAGCTGGCATTTGCTGATGATGTTGCCCTGATTGCTAAATCAGAGGCACATCTCCAATCCAACCTGCAAGTCTGGAAGGAAGAGCTGGAGAAGAGAGGGATGGTCATAAGCAGCTCTAAAACAAAATCCATGGTGATATCACGAGAAGAAAGAAGACATCAGATTAAGCTGGGAGAACAGGTCCTAGAGCAGGTCGACCACTTTAAATACTTCGGAGCTATTATAGACCGAAAGGGAGGCATCAAAGAAGAATTGGCCACTCGAAAAGCAGCAGCTGGGAGACTTTTTCAGGCCATAAATCGAGGATTCCTCAGCAAGAGAGAGGTTGGTAAGAAAACGAAGATGGCTGTATACCGCTCCACCTATGTCCCAGTCTTGACATATGGATGCGAGTCATGGGCAATGACTACAACGCACAAAAGCAAGATCCAAACCTCAGAAATGAGGTATCTGAGGAAGGTGGTTGAAATAACAAGAAGAGACATGGTACGCAACCAGACGATACGTCAAGGCCTTAAATCCCACCCCCTGCAGACCCAAGTAGAACAGTCCCAACTAAGATGGTTTGGCCATGTCTGCAGAATGGGAGAAGATCGGCTACCACGACAAGCATGGGAAACAAAGAGCCAGGGATCCAGACCCCCAGGACGACCCAGAGTCCGCTGGGGGGGACAACATTAGACAATCTTTGAAGGACCGAGGACTAGCATGGAGCCAGGCCAGGAGGAAGACAGCCGATAGGATAGTCTGGCGCTCTCTCTTCCAAACCTCTACACCTCACGGTAGAAGGGGAACGACTAAGTAAGTAAGAATAAGGGTCTCCAATCCCTTTCTCCATGTGTTTTTCAGTTTTCCTCTACCCTCATTACTTTGGGGGATTTTATGACACGGACTGCCTTGTGATGATATCCTCAGTTTTTGTCATATCCTACGTTAGCGTCTACATCTGCCTGTGCTGGGGCAATAATGCCCTTCAGTCATCTTCAGTGTTGATTTCTTACTGTGTGTTCGGCATTGGTTACGCGTGTAGTTTCTCCGAACTTAACACAGAGGAAACGGAAGTTCTTTAGCTAAAGAACAGATTCTGACAACTGTGTCCGCTTATTTTCCTTCTGCGTTAATATATTGTTTCTGACAACTCCAACTATTTAGTCTGTCCTCGACACACTTGTTCATGCCCTTTTCCCCAGCAACTTTAGCTGTTCCGGTATCTATTCAACAACTTCCACCTCAGTCAGTGTTTTCTTCCTAAGAACTTTAGATGTTTATCTTTACATAACAACTCCGTTTATTGTTAATGTTATCTTCTGAACGTTTATTTCCCGTTATCAGCGTTCCTTTCAGGTTAGCTTGCTCAGTTTATGGCGTGCTCGCCCCGACACGTTGTCTATGTGTGCTGCTTCTTCCAAGCAACTTTCTCCATTCTTCTTGCTTCCTTCCAATTCATTCGCTATTACTGTATTCTACCAGCCCTGTTACGTTATTTTTGCTCTGCGTTCTTCGCTGAATCTTTATTCTCCCGTCAGCAGTATTGTCTGAGGTTAAAGCACGTTTTTTTTTTGGTGGTGCTGAGTTGGCAGTGTGTTTAATCTCGATTCATTCCAGCAACGAGGCAGTGGCGCCGTTCGGATGGTCCTGGGTTCGATTTCCGGTAAGTCTATCACTTTTGTTATTTTTCTGTTGTCTAGTTTTCTTCTTCTTTATTTCTTACGAGTGCCTGCAGCATTTCCCGCTTATGTTTGTTATTTACTGTTCCCAGGTCTCTGGTTTCTCTCTTTGTTTGTTTTTATGTTCATACTTTTCCCAGCTTTTTTTTTTTTGCTAGCGCTCGCGCTTGTGTGTGCGCGCGCGTGCCTCATTATCTCGACAAACCGTTGTTTCTGTTTTTGTTTTTTTTTTAAACTGATTTTCAGTGACGTATTTTCATCATCGAGATCATCCTTACATTTCGCTCCACACAGAGCATCGAGCTCATTTGTTGCTCACCATCAATTAGTGCTGTTCAGTTTCGCCTATTAGGCTTCTGTTGTTTTGCCGCCGTCGTGTGGTGTTCACTTCAAACATATTCTAGTTATATACAGGGTGATTCAAAAGTCTCCATACATAATATGTAATGTTTCTTTTTTTTTCTTTCTATGAATAGTGACTTTTGAATATCCCTGTACATATTATTGTCTCCTGTAGTTGCCGGGGGAAAGGGGGGGGGGGTGTCTTTGAGGAGGCACAGAAAGAATAGGACTAATGCCCTGACATGGTTGTCTTAAGATGCGGCTAATATCTGATTGTGCATTGGACTGGCAACCTCATCATGTAAAAACAGGTTGCTGCAGAAGCGGCCGCTGCTGAAGCACATGAATGCTTTGCTGCTGGCTTCGTGCAAGGTGACCAGCTGCAGCTGTGGCCCTGGGCTCCTTAGGGAGCGAAAAGAGAAATGAATGAATAGGCCTACTGTTTATTGACAGATGATCAGGTTTATTGTCCACATATTGCCAACCAATATTGAGGAGTTTGTCCCAGCACGGTTTCTGTTAGCTCATACCATTCGCATAGAACTCTGGCCACTGGTCATCTAGCCGTCTACTCTACCAACTGTAATCTTTAGACAAGATGTTCGGCCATATGTATGATGGAAGAGCTGTGGATTGCAGGGAGGATACCAGACTAAGGTTATGTGGCATGTTACCAGTGACTCTGCTGTCGATGAATCTTCTTCACTGCTCGTACAACGCATACACCAATGCTTCCCAGACGTTCAGTAATCGCGTACCCCTTGTGAGAGTTTAGTCTTAACGCCGTGCCCCTTTCATATATTACATTTTAATGAATTGTTTTCTGCAGTTTAATAAAAGGTATGATAAAGTCAAATAAACAAATTCTGCTGCGTACTCCCTGAACCTTTGGGGCTGCACGCACCACACTTTGAGGAACACTGCCATACACCATATGTTGTGAAATAACCAGCTGAGTTTGCCACGGTTCTGATACTACTGTAGTGTGCTGCTTTATGTTTCTTTTTAAAAGAAGACGACGCTGGCGATACGTAGGACACAATAGGAAATCTGTTGATAGCAGTACAGGGCAGTTGGGCAGTTCTCGAGTCTCCAGAACAAGAGAGGTAGCTGGAAAAATCAAAGAAAAAAAATAACTGGAGAAAAAAGATGAAAGGGATGAGGAAGACACGGAAAAAGCTTAAGCTGATGGCACAGGACAAGACAACTTAGCACGCGCTGTTGACGGCTTATAGACAACTTAGCACGCGCTGTAGACGGCTTATAGACAACTTAGCACGCGCTGTTGACGGCTTATAGACAACTTAGCACGCGCTGTTGACGGCTTATAGACAACTTAGCACGCGCTGTTGACGGCTTATACTCTTTGGAAAGTTGAGAGTAATGAATGAATGAAATTAATGGTTGATATTCTTTTGTACATACATGCTGTTTCCGTACTATCTGTATGTCGTCTGTCTTTATATCTGTCTTTCTGTCCTGCTACCCATCGTCCTTCCTGTCCGTCTATTGTTCTCTTTGTTCGCGTCTGTCCACTATCATTACCGTGGTTCATTCTTTTGTCTCTACAATCAAGTGAAACAAACCACTGCTGTTTGAAATCGTGAACTTTATATTTACACATAAGCATTATTTAAAAAAAAATAATCTTGCATTTTAGCTCTACACGGAGAAGCAGCTTTGCACAAAATGCAACCGTATCTACCAGATCGCGCACAAAGATAGTTCTCCCTAAAGATAAGCGGTACATTCCGATCGCGGTGGAGAACAAGATTCCCAGAATATGATAGATAGCATCCCAGAAAAGATGAAAAAGACATGCAAGAGGATGCAAGCAGGAAGCGTATTGTTATGGAATACTTTACAAAGACGTACCCAGATGGAAAAAGACAAGTAATAAAAATGGAAGGGAAGGCAAACACACAAACCCATAAAACAAACGAATGGACAAAAATATCTCAGTAGCCACTTGAAAATTCACGAATAACTTATATTCGTTGGCGGTATTCCTGTGATTGCCTGTCAGTCATAATAGCCTTACAGAACGATAAAAGCAACGAACGAATTAGGCTGTCAGAATCACTAATGGACACCAGCTATTAATTCAGTCGTGAACTTACAATAGATTCCTGCCTGCTGCAAGATTTATAGAAATGAGAATGCAGATAGACTTGCCAATGAAAGGGGAAACAAATTTCAAACTGAGAAGACATCGTATCAGAGATAAAAGCAGTGGACAAAAATAGCTTCTAAGAAAAATGGCGTAGAGCAGACAAGGGCAGATATAACATACGCATACTACTCTTCACCAGGAAGAGACCAGATGATAAATTTTAGACTGAGAACTCGCTAGCGCAGACTTAAGTTTCGTCTGTGCAACAAATTAAATATGGGACAGACACACACGTCATTGTGAAGAAGACCAGCAACCAGTAGTATTTGTCCTCCAAGAATGTCGACTCCACGACAGAAGCATATTGACAGTATGGCCATCACCAGCAGAGGGAAACTGTATATTGATCAGAGAAGCTGTGAAAAATAGATATGGTTATGGCGATAAAGTAAGCTCGTTAAAGTGTTACCTTCACAAGGAATCACAATTCCTCAAAGGGTTAACTTAATTTTAATCATCCACCTTTCCCAATTCATTCACTCCCACTCTCTCTCACCCACCCACCCCCCCCCCCCCGCCCCCCCCCCCCCCCCCTCAACCCCCCCCCCACCCCCCCCGCCCCCCCCCCCCCCCCCCCATCTCTACGCCGGAAAAAAAAAAATAATTCTTGGACAGTGCAGAAGTAATTGTTAACCACACGTTTTCATTGGGATACTTACAGTTTTTTAATTTCCGTTCCATCTTTTTTTCTTATATCCACAAGGGGATTCATGGACTATTTAACCGCCACTGAAGTTGGCACTCAGGGCCTGCAGGGCGCATTCCCTTCCGCCCAGGGTCACTTCCTGTATTGTTGCAGCTATAGACTTTTCGTAAATGGATGCTTACGAAGAACAGGAGGATTGGAATGGTACGTCCAAGGTCACTGACGTCGGGAACTGCTGATAACGTTAAAAACCACCATTATGCCAGTATAAACTTCAATAGTCTTGTAGTAACAGAAGAAGAAGAAGAAGCTGGCGAAGGATAAGACACACACTGAGAAAACGTGCTGACAGCATTACGAGGCAGTGCTTGCTCTGGCACCACACCCCCACAGTAAGAAAGTGTAGAGCAAAACAGAAAAACATATGAGACGATAAAATGGAGACAGAAACGAAATAGGTAACAAAATGACCTGGCATACATTTGTTGACTGTGCTTGTTGCTCCACAGAGAGCAGAAGGATAATAGTGATAAGATGACAGAAACGATCTATCACTTACGACATGCTTGATCTGCGCTCTTTCATTTTTTGTAATCACAGAGATAAGTCCCCAGGAAAAACAAAAGATACAGTAGGTCCAGTACTCACCCTTAAAATACTCAAAATTAAGGGATGATCAAAAGCCCCAATCACAAAATCTGAAGACTTTAAATTATTTGTTGTTGAATTCAAAATTGACATCACTACAACACTCCGGGCAAGCCCATATGTGCTTAGTTTCACCTCAGCAAATGTCGAAGCGTATGAATGCTAACTGTTCCTGTAGCACGCTGGTTGCATACAGGACGGACGCATCCTCTCACGCGCCCAATCTCTCACGCGCCCAACCCTGTTAGTCCTACGTGTGATGCCAACTTCCAATATTCTTAACCATAGGCTTTAAACAAGATATAACATGCGATGGTTGGACAAAACTATCGCCATCCGGATAGTCAGAATAATCAGCAGACTGTCATTCATCCCTATCAAAGTCAAAGTCATCGTTACAAAATGAACACAACGCGAGAAACACAGTCTATCTCGTACATTGTTCAATATTTAAACTGACTCTTAATACATGGTTTCTTAATCTGTAGTCTACGAACCATGTGGCATTCCGTGAATGGATTCTTTGAGTTTCATGTACGTAACATAAAATTAAATGTAACATTTTAAATATGGCGCTTTTGTCAATTGTTTATAAGAAGAGGTCCGTAACCTTCACTGGACAATCAAAAGTGTCCGTGGCACAAAAAAAGGTTAAGAACCTAGCTTCTAAGTACCAACCATTTTCAATTTCCAATTTTCCTTTTAACTATAACTCTAACTCTCAAAGGACATTGTGAATTTCCCATTTTCCTGGAAGGAATTTGTTTGTCGCTCTGAGTTTTCACACAGTGTTAAAATTTGAGAGTCGGTTATTTTCAAGTGTTTTACAAGTATGGTAGTCTTATACATTGTTGTAAAGGAAATTTGATGAAGACTAATAAAATTGGGACATGGGACAAAAAAAAAACCAAAACAAAACAGACACTTATTTTAAATATGCCAGCCTCGAAAACTAGTCTTCCGTTACGAGAGCCTGGAGAGATCGGCCCCTAATACTGGTACAGTATCTCATTCTTTAAGAGTTATGTAGTGAAATCTGTGAGAACTAACGCTTAATTCCACAGCACGTTCAATTTGCATACCGAAGTAAGGGCCTAAACGATTTGCCGCGGTTTAACATTAATACCATGACGGGCGTTCGAAAGACCCCCTTTTTCTCGACCCGCGTTCTGGACATATATTCACACGCTGGTTTTAGCAGACGATATATATATATACACACACGTAATGTGACGTGGCGCCGTAAGGTTAACGTCCGATAAGGTAGTTTAAAATAAAAGGAAAATTAAGGTTAACGAGTGAGAGTTGTCATTGGATATCCCGTTTTTTACCATTTGTTTTTGAAAATGCCGTACTGAATTAAATAGGAGAGGGGAAGGAGTCCTTAATTTGAATATTTGAGGTCAGTTTTATTTGAAAAGGAACGCTATTCATTAAACAGTCTCTGATTGGCTGTAGTATAATAGACAAACGGTTGTAATAAAACCAATTAGTAGTTTGGTATTCGGGGCCACTTGTTAACTAAAATTTATACACTAAAGAAGTTGTTATAGACAAGGCAAGAGTACTGTCTTGGTTGCTAATTCTGCACAAGCAGCGATTTGGATTATGCCATATACCGCAATATTCAAAAACTGTTTTAGTGTGTAGATTTCTTTGATTGCGGTAAATATTGAAACCTTTATATTAACATTTATATTGTCATTTTTATCATTATTATGTATGCATTATTGAAGTTGTAGGAACCTTAAAGGGGAAACATTTATCTGGAGGGAAGGCAACATCACTCTCTGTGTTGTTTCACAGCGTTTGTTAGGAACTGTATTAAACCTGGTATAGAAAAGCGAGCCAGGCTTTCGGGCATATGGGGAGAAAAGAAAATTAAATATTTAGGATAAAAAGAAAATGTTGTAATAAGACAGAAGACCAGGAAGGTCACTGGCCGTCTTATTCAGCAAGTCACCGTGATTGTACATGACTTGATAGTATTAATGTAAAATGTTTCCTTTATCAAGGAAATGTCAAACGGGGTTTGAAAGTTATTTATCCAGAAGGGGGTACCAACCAAATTGAGAACGTTAACTAATTGTTTAGTTACCATACTGATGTCTGATGATATTGCCAGGTTAGAATAATGAAAGAGAGAGATTATTAGCTGCTGAGTGGGACACATTTGTATTGTTCCAGAGTTTCATCTACGAGGGAAGGTGATCCCAGGTGATTTAACACCTGTCCTTAAGTTTGTCTGCAGTGAGAGGCCTAAATACTGAGTGTCTACACAGTGATTTACCTATAGAAGCAGAATCGTGTCTTGGCAGTGGAGACTGGCGTTTTATACATACTTCAAACAGCCTGGTTCCAGAGACCTCAGATAAGAATTGTCTGGGAAATTGATATCACAAACACTCCACTCTCTCCGTTTTCCCATAAGATAGGGTATCAGACAGTGAGGAATAAAAACGTTCAATAAACTTGTACCCTTTTCTAGGAGCAAGAAATACTTGACATTTTTCCAGCCTTGAAACATAATAAATAATTGTGGGATAAAACAGACTCAATGACAGTTGTAAAATAATTGGTTGTAAATAATTTCATTGTTTATTAGTAATAGGTGTAATTGTTGTCTTGTTCATACATTTCATCACATTGCATATACCCTAGACACTTGCTAGACAACATACACACACCAATACACTTCAGTAGGGGAAGATGTATAATCGGGTGAGGTCGTGGTGGAAGCAGACAGGTACCCTGTAAACTTATTTATATTTAATAAACCTCAGGGACTTGCATAGCTGACCTCACACCAGATACCATTAATATAATATTGAAACCAATACTAACAACTAATTCACCACAAGTTACTGTCAGTTGTACAACAACCCGCTTCATTAATGTATACACATTTTATTGGTAGTGGCATCGTGTTCAGCTGGTACGTGTTACGTACATTTGCTGTGTACATAATCCCCATTATGTGTTATATACAGATTTCATGAATGTAATTAATTATACCACGTGTACTGTATAGCCTGCGTATATCTCTTTCCAGTGTGTAATGTTATTTCTTTCAATTAAAAAAAGAAACATCGTTACACCATAGTGGCCGCCTAGAATTCTGAAATGCCTGTGAGAAATAGGTCCCTGCAAACATATTTTGGGAGTGAGTACTTCAGAACTATCTTGCAGCGTAAGAATGCAGTAACGGGATGGAACTGGATAAGATAAAGCTGACATTCTTAATGTAAGAGTACCTGACTCTCGTGCGTGGAGCAGTTAGTTTATGTTGTAGGTAATCGGAAGGAAGGAGATAGGCTTTTTTTTTTTTTTTTTTAAGCAAACGTTCTGAATGGAAGTTAAAAAAAACAAGAGGAAGAAAGTTGAAAGAACATTGAGCGGGAGGTTAATACTTTTGACTAAAGAGTGAGGGAAACGTGGCGAAGATTGAACCAGTCAGAGGTGAAAAGTCATCACCTGACATTTTTGTCTTTAATGTGTGCTGTCTCCCCCCTCCCCCCTTTCCACGCCCAGCAGTCGTAAGCACTTAATGCTTTTGGTGGGAATGTTTTTGAATTCTTCCATCTGGCTGTTATCAGAGCGGACTATTAGCGCGCTGTAGTAAATACATCTTCAATACCGTACCTAGCCTACTCTTCTTCTTCTTCTCTCTTCCCCCCCCCCTCCCCCCCCCCTCCCCCCCCCCACCTCCATTTTTATTCAACACATTTGAATACTTGATTATAATTAGATACTTTACTTTTTTTTTGGTGTTGCATTCATTGAAATTAATATTTAAAATGCGTGTGAGAATAAATGGATTCTGTATGAAAGGTGAGCCGCCCGTGTAGTTGCCTGGTCTCTGGTCAGACAAAGACATAATATAAATACTGATAGGACGGACATATTTACTTATATACAGAGTAAAGACAACTGTGTAAGCTACCTGGTGTCTGCGACAGAGACAATATAAATACTAATAAGATGGACATATTTACTTATATACAGAGTAAAGACAACTGTGTAAGCTAGCCGGTGTCTGAGACATAGACAAAGACAGAATATACATACTGATAGGACGGAAATATTTACTTATATACAGAGTAAAGACAACTGTGTAAGCTACCTGGTGTCTGAGACAGACAGAGTAAAGACAACTGTGTAAGCTACCTGGTGTCTGAGACAAATACAGAATATACATACTGATAGGACGGAAATATTTATTTATATACAGAGTAAAGACAACTGTGTAAGCTACCTGGTGTCAGAGACAGAGACAAATACAGAATATACATACTGATAGGACGGAAATATTTACTTATATGCAGAGTAAAGGCAACTGTGTAAGCTAGCCGGGAGATTGGGACCGACCTCATACAAATTTAAAATGAGAACAAAAATTTTGGTACACTTTAAATCAAGCCGTTTTACGATCCACTCTGAAGACCTTTCTGGCGCTGCGGTTCCTAGTAAAGTGATTAATCTAAGACAGGTTTTCTCAACCGGGGTTCTGTGGAGCCCTAGGGTTCCGCGAGAGATATTATTTAAAAAAAAAAAAACAACATAAACCGTGTCTTTTTTTTTTTTCAAAGACGTGTTAAAATGTGTATTAGGCTGTATAAAAAAAATTAATATTGCTTTGGTCTATGGTATTTAGTAGCTTTACTATAAAACATTGTCGATACATTTTTATGTTGTAAATTGTATTAATTAAAACACCACACAAAAAGAGTAGATCCACAGAAAAAAATCATTCTGTACTCAAAACAGCATTGACAATCATCAATGGATTATTATGTTGATAACTTACTGTTCACGCTAACGTGCCGTGGGCTGTACATATAATCATGTTTAATTATTTCAAAGGTTCCTGCAGTATAAAAAAGGTTGAGAAAGGCTGACCTAAGAGATGCCTGATATCTGAAACCCTCAACAGTCAATCCCTAGTTCGTCTTTTCGCTCAAGGCTGGGTGCAGCAGAATGGCTTCGGAACACGAGCAGCTGCTCTTTGTGCCGTGTGTACATGCTTATCTTTCCTTTATCAGCTGGCTTGCTCTAACCTGTCAACCTCCAATAGGTAGTAAACATGGAGGACGTAGCAGTCATGAAAGATGCGCTACACATGCTGGTCTGCGCGTTAATGAGGTCACAAGTATTGTTGGGACGTACGCCACGTATTTGACTACGTCATTAGGTTCCCTCGAACGATAATTTTCTGAAACGTAATGTAGGCACGTGGAATTCAGAAAATCCACATTTTGATAAACAGTGCTTGGGGTTGTTTAGATAAGTCTGCTGTTTGTTTTCTTACCCGTCCCCCTTTTTTCGCTTTAGTAGGCAGATGTCTGTCGTCTGCCATTTACTTCCGCGTTCTTCGCGTTTTCTAGTGCACTCCTCCTGACCCCACAAAATGTGATCAACATTTTCATGTTTATTGTGGGCTTCCATTTCCGGCCAGCGAAGATTCTAGAACTGACCAGAGCCCAAACATCAGACAGATAACGGCACATTAACACCCGACAACGGGACTTTAGTGTTTGGACATGCGCCCTGATGTAGCCGACGACTAAGTTGGGCGGGGCGCGCCTCGCGAGAACGAGGTAAATAATAAATGCACAAAAAAAAAGATAACAGTAGTTTAGATATCATCTTCTATCATGTTTTGTACCTTAGGAAGCAGCAGAGCTACCGCTGCACTTGACACGTTGCCCAAAACCTGCACCGAACCACTTCATGTGCCCTTGCCGATGTGGATTCTGTAGCGATTCGTTTTGATTGATGAGGCAGCTAGGCTCGCACCCAACCTCACTTTAGTCGTCTCATTTATCAGTTTCAATGGGAACAGTGTGGCCATGTTCTTTCTTTGTACCCTCGGAGACTCCCCAGGGACCTCCTCGCAGGTTCAGTTTAGAAGAGAGTGAAGGACATAATTCTCGGAATGTGACCTCTCCCATCCTGTCTGATTTTACTTGGTGTGAGTACTCAGAGTATGCTTTCAACTTTGTACAGATACTATTTTCATGTAACAGGCTCACGTTTTGCCTTCTACGCCTAAGGAGGGTGTTGACATTTTTTTTTTTTAACGCCTCTTACACGCGAGATCGCTGGTTGTTAAATGCTTTGAGACATTTTGTTTTAACTCAGTACCGTAATAATAGGGAAATACCCAGACTTCCAATTATAACGCCATAATTTGTTTGTTTGTTGTTGTTTTTTCCACGTATGTCATTGAACTGGACACACCGCGGCGCGCCGCCCCCCGCCCCCCCCCCCCTAGTTGAAATTGCAGCTTGCGTATTACTGGAAAGTTCCGTGCACTCCCCGAGGGTCTCTGATGAAACAAAGAAAGAATATGACTACTGCTCCCGCACGTGACTAATATGAGGCGGTGCTTGGGGCTTCAACGTCACAACGTAAATCCAAGTGCTACAAAAACCATCGCTGTAGGAGTTTGTGCTTTAGTGTATCTTTCCTCAAGGGGCACCATCTGTAGTCATAGCTCCATGCTTTATAAGGAGTGAAAAATGAGGTTATGATGATTATATTTGTGAGGAGAATCTTTACATACCAGTTAATTAAGATCTTAAACAGAAGATACATAGTCTCATCACGTGACATGAATTTTTAAACATGAAATGTAAAAATGTAGTTAATTAAATATGATAGTGAAACTAGGTAAATAGTGAAATAATGACGGGATATATTAAGGTAGTAGGCTTGTGGACGGGCAGGGTAGTAGGGGTTGCTGTTTAACTCGAGAGTATTAGATTTTGATTACTAGCTAGCCTGCTAGAGGTGATGATTTCTCTCTACAGACTTACAGGAATTTACCAGGTTCGGGGACAATCCTCTATGATGTTTTATTTTTAGAGCATATGGTTATTATTTGTGTTGCACCTGCAACGATTAGCTTTGGCATGATCCTTTAATAATTAGTATGATGGCTAACTGCAAACATATGATTCGTCAACAGCATTTGTGTTCAATGAAACAAATGTTTATTCAATTTCCAACAAGAACTGGGTTAAGTCAAATGGTAACCACACCAAATTTGCATAATAGCATGTTGACATTTAATAAACAAGCATAAAAAGTCAATGCATTATTATAATGATGCAATATTCCTTATTGCATCTCGTAATCTTTTCAAGTTGCTAAAACATGGCGTGGCTTCTCTATCCTTCTAGTGTTCCTTCGTTTATTTGTTAATGTGGTCTAGATTTCACGTTTTTCTTATCTCTTCATTTCAATGAAGAGCCAAACTTTCTCTTATTCATTAGTATTCCTTAGTTTGACTTTCTCTCAGCTATTTAAGGACCTTCATTCTTGGTAAAAGGTTCAGATATATGCCTGGGTTTACAATTCTTTACCCAGTTTTCGAGCGTAGCTCCGTTTCAGTTATGACTGTGGGCTCTAACAGTTATTGCATGCAATTCTTAGCACTACTTACGTTTCTCGTGAATTCACAAATCATCACATTCCACATTTCGAAGTTACACAGTTGCATTATTTGTGCGAAGTCAATCTCCTCTATAGAATATCACTGAGCAAAGAGAATTACGTCTTGTCTCCACCGCTCTAAATTCATTACTGACTAAAAAAAAATGGCTTCGTCTCTTGTTCATTCCGGGGAAAGAAAGACTCAGCCTAACCATTGGTGGGAAAATCACGTGACCAATGCTTGGCGTAAGCGAAGCTACCCTAATTAATGCTTGGCGTTACGAAGCGAAGCTTAGCCTAAAATAATGCGTGGCTTTTCGAAGCTAACCTGGTTTAATTAAACATCTGCGCCAAGACTTTTTTAATCTTCTGTTTCTATAAAAATTTATTTTATATGTTAATATAGCCTGTATCTGAAAACTTACGGTATACGCACACCCTGTCATGGAATATTCTAATCCACATATATAAATTATCAATTAAATATAAAGCCTAATAAATACATATAATAAAGAAAAGAGCAATGGTAAAATGACAGTGCTATCACAAAGAATGTACTCGAAATCCCCCTTGTTTTCTGCTTCGTCTGCAAATTGTAACGCTTTCACGTTGATAGTAAAGCTTACTGTATTATTACCCGCCTTCTTCAATGAAACGTGTGCTGTATTTCTTGGAAAAGCATTGAGACGTACTGCGTAATGACCTAAATTAACCCTAACATTAATTATACTGCGTTACCAAAACGAACGAACAGATGGACTAAAGGGATAAAAAGAGAAGGGAGAGGCAGAAAGCCGAACACTAAACCCGCTTCGCGCGATACACAATTACTACCATCACGCGTGTAAGTCTACATGCACTAATTTTTTTTTCAGACGGACAGTGATAAAATACACTACCCTTTCCCAGAGTTAGGTTTATAAATCATAACAGACTCTTATTAGAAAAGACAACATTATATGGGTTTACGTTTGAACACATAACAGTACCCAGACAGCACATCTTCTAAACAGGAGATAGAAGAAATTGCATATTTTGAACGCAGCCACGTAGCTCCTTTAAATTAGTATTTTTGGGTTCCTTAGGGTTTGCTGACAAATAATATGTAAAACGTTACGCAAATAGTCCAGGAATTAATAAATTATACCCAAAATAAAATATTGGGGGTGCCTGACAGCATAAAATCATTTCTGCTCATAAAATTTTTTTTATAACGTGTTTGAAAAAACCTTACGTTACATAAATAGCCTACCATGTAAACTCCAAATTGATTGGAGCGCAACAAATGAAAGCCTAACCACGATTGGTCGGGTTATAAATACTATCTTGGTTGTTAGGGGAGACGGGAAAAGATAACATTTTTTTCAAACACTTGTCGAAACGTGGCTCATTGGCCAGTCTCGCTGATATACACACTTGGGAGCGTTAGTTCGAGACCACTAATTCAAATAAGCTTGATAAAGCGACAGTACGTTGAAGCCAGCTCACATTTTTGCTAAAATAAAAGCCTGGAACATAGGCAGAACGGAATTTGTGCCAGTTTGTGCCAGAATTCATTGCTAATCAACGTATCTGTGTTTATTTCCATGAAATTGTGGGACAGTGGTCTTGATGGTACTGAGCAGCATCTGGTCAGAGATTTGCTGAATCCAGAGTCGGACAGCATACTCCTTGGTCTTTTTAGCTATCAGTGAGGTGTCTCCTGAGCCCAGAGGAGAATTCGAGCAGAGGAGTCCTTTCCTGCCGCCATCACTCAAGATAAGCAGAGTTGGCCAGCTGAGCTCAACATTATGTCCCCTCATCTTGAAATAACTTTATAAAAATACTATTCAGAGGGGAATTTACTTGTCTTAAAATCAGGAACTGTGAACATCTCCAATACTGGTCCCTAAAGACAAACTATTGAAGTCATGATGACAAATACCAACAGAGCTTGAACAAAACAAAACCAGTATTACCTCATTTTACTACTACTACACAACTGACACACATAGAACATTTGTAATAATATATGTCACTACTATATTCATATTAAATACATTCTGTACATAACTTGTAATTTAAATTGATTGTGATTCCTGGTTCCCTTGTAGTTGAATCAGGACACATATTCATTCATGCCAGTAATGAATACATATTGTTATTTGAAAGTTTATCAGTGACTCTTTTAAGATATCTTTGTAGAGTGTTATATGTATGTGAGTGTCACAGTGTTGTCAAGAGTAGTGGATTAAATTAAATTGTTTATCTGTCTGTTGTTGTGACTTACACTTCACCATACACATACCCTAGACACATAACGTAGCATCACACTATTCCAGAATAATTCTGACTGAGATATATAGATATGTGGTAGCAAGTAAGGTTATCTATAATACACTACTCTTAATAGATATAGATACCTTCACAGCTGATCTCAGTCAGTACACTAAGTTCCTTATAAATATCTATAACATCCCACTTCACCACATATATTGGGGTCTCGCTCTTGGGATTTTGAATCTTTAACTATTAAAAATATTGGGGGTAATTCACTTCAGGGAATATAAGAATTAAAAGGTATCCTTGGGTGGAATTAAATAAGGTTGAGCTCACGGTGCCTGTGTTGTCCATTAGAGATTGAATTGTTGGGTAGACATTGTATAAATTTACATAATAGACAATGGCGGACCTGGCCAAATTTCGATCTGCTGCGGTTCAGACTGCAAAAGAGTTAGGATTAGATGGGCAAGTTATGGTTGCCTATGTCACAACGGAATGTGACAAATTTATTGAACGCGAAGAAAGAAGATTAGAAAAAGAAGCCGAAAGAAGGTTAGAGGCTGAAAGGGAAATTAAGAAGTTACAAATTGAAGCTGAGGCTGAGACTAAGAGGTTGCAGATTGAGGCTGACACTAAAGAGGCTAAAGCATTGGAAGCCGAGGAAAGAAGACAAGCTGCAGAAAGAGAAGAGAAGAAATTAGCTGCAGAAAGAGAAGAGAAGAGATTAGCTGCAGAGAGGGAAGCAGAAAAGGAGGAGAAGAGATTACAAAGGGAACATGAGTTACGACTAAGGGAGTTTGAGTTTCAAGGCCATGCTCCTGAAAATGGTGCCAGCCCCTTTGCCTCTGATGCTACGGTTACTCAAGGAGCCTCAATCTCAGCTATGAACTTTCATTTAGATCATTTTGTTGAGAAAGACGATGATATTGAGAGCTATATAAATAGGTACGAACTATTAGCTACCACGTATGGGTTAGAGAGAGAAAGGTGGAGCTTAAAGTTATCTCAGGGACTTCGTGGGGCAGCTTATGAAGTTTTTTGCAAAAATGAGCAGAGGTGATCAGGAAAATTATGACATGCTAAAGCAGGCTCTTTTGTTAAGGTATGAAAAGAATGCAGAGTTTTACAGGAAAAAATTTAGGAATGCTAAACTACTGTCAGGTGAAACCTATCACCAGTTCTCTGCACGAATAGAGACATACTTGGAGAAAGGGACTTCTCTGGGGAAAACCCAAGATCTTAAGGAAATGGTCCTTATAGAGCAACTAAGAGAGTCCATGGCTCCAGACCTGAGAAAGTTTCTCATGGAACAAGGTGCAGAGAGGCTGGGTGAGTTGCTAAATGTTGCTGAAAGGTATCAAGCAGCTCAAGCAGAGGTAACAGGTAATAAAAAGAAACAGGTGGACAACTTTAGGGCACCACAGAACTTTAATAAATTTGATCCTAAGGATCAAAATAAAGGTAAGCACCAATTTGATAGGCCACGGTATGACAATAAAAATAAATTCCCACAATTCGATGAAAGGAAATATGATGAAAGAAAATCTTTCAACCAAGGAAAAAGGTGGTGTAAAAATTGTAAGATGAACAATCATGACACTGACCATTGTAGAAGGAAACCTCCTCATTTTGCTGCTATGACATCGGGGAAAAAGGAAAAGAAGGGCAAACCTGAAGAATTACAGGAACCATACCACCCCCCAGTGTGTGAAGATGTCATTTGTAATGGTGTCACTATAAGATGTTTATATGATACCGGTTTAGATTACGATTCCGTTGTGAGTTCTCACCTGGTGCAGGCCGATCAATACACCACAGAAACAGTGGAGATTCAAACTGCAACCAAGGATGTAGCTACCATGACACTTCCCGTCGCCCGAAAAAAAGTGAAAACGCGATATGTGGAAGGAATCATAAAAGCAGCAGTGATAAATGAGCCAATCTACCCTCTAATATTGGGGTGTAGATATGTCTTCTTGGGGAATCCCAAGAGACCTGTGATATTGGCAACAGTGCAGACCAGATCACAGACAAAGAAGGAGGAGGATAATCCCATAAATACTCACCCAGATGAGATGAGGAAGGCACAGGCTGAGGACAAAACACTCAAGCCTTGTTTCAGAAAATTGTCAACTTGTCATACAACTCCAGGCAAGGGAGAATTTTACATGAAAAACAAGTTGATGTATAGGAAGACTGGAGCTAGATCCAATGGTCAAGGACAGCTGGTACTTCCTAAAAGATACAGGACAGAATTAATAAGGAGCCTACATGTGAAACCAGATGGGGACCATGAGAAAATAGGTACCATCATTCAAAAGGTGGCTCACAATTATTATTGGCCCAAAGCAAGATGGGACATTGAAAATTTTGTAGAAAGGTGTAGCATAGCACATGAGGGAACACCCACAAGTGGGAACATGGATCAGGACCTGGACACGCCATGGGGCAAAATCAGGCCTGACAATAAAAGGAAAAATAGATTTGATAAAGTGGACCAAATGGAATGGGAAGCCCCTTTTCACGGACAAGCTTCACTTAACTGTTTTACAATGGCCACTATGCGGAGAGTGCAAAAAGATGTCTTACCCCAGGATAAGCCGAAAATCCCTCAATCGGACTTAAACAAACTGGAGGAAGAGGATGTAGGGAGGAAATCTCTCATCAAGAATTTTAAGTGGGGAGGAAACCCCAGGAAAAGAAAAAATTGGTAGCGGTCGTTTTGTGAATGATAATTCTGGGAGGAAAAAATCATCACTATAAAGCTTCGAGTGGAAGAGACCATACCGGTGCATGGACAAATAGGTCCACACAATTAAAGGTCCATATGTAGCTTTGTTAAGAACGTGGACTGATGAAAAGGCAGAGGAAAACATTACATCTTCATACCAATATGTGAATGAGCTGACCACTCGGTTTAAAAACTGGCTGGAAACTTGCCAATGAAAATTTGAAACAAGCCAGGAAGAAACATGCTGCCTATTATAACAGGAAGGCGAAAGACAGAAATTTGGCTGTGGGAGAGAAGGTACTGCTTTCTTTTGCCCGGGAGTCAGAATAAGTTACAAATTGGATGGCAGGGTCCATATACAGTTTTAGAGAAGGTGTCTAGAACAAATTATAAGATAGATAAGAAGGGGAAAGAAAAAATCTATCATGTGAATCTCCTGAAGAAATATTTGGAAAGAGAACATCAGGAAGAGACACACTTGTTGACCTTGTCCATCGCCATGGAGATGAAAAAGGAACCACTTTCATCATTTGAATATCCATTACACCCCTGTGAGACAGCAGCACAGGTGAAAATCAGTACACATTTAACGAAAAATCAGAAAGAGAGAGTGCAACAGGTTCTAAATAATCATGCAGAGGTGTTAACAGACCGACCAGGGCATACAAACCTATTGGAATATGATATGAAACTCATAGACTCCACACCTGTCTGTATGAAACCATATTCGATTCCGTTTGCTAAGGAAAAAGCTTTGAAGGAAGAGATAGACTATCTGTTGAAGGAAGGAATTATTTCGCACAGTGAGTCTTCGTATAGTTCCGGTGTTGTACTTTTAAGGAAGCCCTCTGGAGAACATAGACTCTGTATAGATTACAGGAGACTGAATGCTATTACAGAAGGACAGGTGGATCCATTGCCGGATACAAATCAGCTGTTTGCCAGGCTAAATAAAGCTAAATATTTCTCAAAAGTGGATCTGAGTAAAGGATACTATCAGATTCCAGTAAAACCGAGGTTAGACCATACCTAGCTTTTAGTACCTCAGAAGGACACTATGAGTTTAATAGATTGCCATTTGGATTGAAGAATGCGCCTAGTGTCTTCTCTAGAATGATGAGAAAATTATTGGATCCTCTGAATAATCCCTGTATAACAAATTTTATGGATGATATCCTTATAGCAACAGAAACATTTGAGGAACACATTGACTCTCTGAACATGCTGTTTGATCGACTTAGGGAGGCAAATTTAACAGCCCGACCAACCAAATGTTGCGTGGATGTAAAGAATTGGAATTTTTGGGACACACAGTTTATCAGGGAAACATGACCCCTGACCCAAAGAATTTAGAGAAACTACAGAAAGCCCCGAGACCACAAACCAAGAAGGACGTGAGATCCTTTGTCTCATTATGTGGTTTCTACCAGAAGTATATCAAGAACTTTAATTCCATATGTGCACCGTTAACTGAATTGACACGTAAAGGACTTCCAGATCGCATTACATGGACACCACAATGTGAAATGACTTACCAAGAATTGAAGGAAAAGCTCACAAGTAAACCCATTTTGAAATTACCTGACTTAAGTCAAGAATTCATAGTAAGGACGGATGCAAGTAATATTGGGTTAGGTGCAACTTTACTACAGAAATCAGATGCATTGGATGGGGAATTACATATATAAATTATCAATTAAATATAAAGCCTAATAAAATCATATAATAAAGAAAAGAGCAATGGTAAAATGACAGTGCTATCACAAAGAATGTACTCGAAATCCCCCTTGTTTTCTGCTTCGTCTGCAAATTGTAACGCTTTCACGTTGATAGTAAAGCTTACTGTATTATTACCCGCCTTCTTCAATGAAACGTGTGCTGTATTTCTTGGAAAAGCATTGAGACGTACTGCGTAATGACCTAAATTAACCCTAACATTAATTATACTGCGTTACCAAAACGAACGAACAGATGGACTAAAGGGATAAAAAGAGAAGGGAGAGGCAGAAAGCCGAACACTAAACCCGCTTCGCGCGATACACAATTACTACCATCACGCGTGTAAGTCTACATGCACTAATTTTTTTTTCAGACGGACAGTGATAAAATACACTACCCTTTCCCAGAGTTAGGTTTATAAATCATAACAGACTCTTATTAGAAAAGACAACATTATATGGGTTTACGTTTGAACACATAACAGTACCCAGACAGCACATCTTCTAAACAGGAGATAGAAGAAATTGCATATTTTGAACGCAGCCACGTAGCTCCTTTAAATTAGTATTTTTGGGTTCCTTAGGGTTTGCTGACAAATAATATGTAAAACGTTACGCAAATAGTCCAGGAATTAATAAATTATACCCAAAATAAAATATTGGGGGTGCCTGACAGCATAAAATCATTTCTGCTCATAAAATTTTTTTTTATAACGTGTTTGAAAAAACCTTACGTTACATAAATAGCCTACCATGTAAACTCCAAATTGATTGGAGCGCAACAAATGAAAGCCTAACCACGATTGGTCGGGTTATAAATACTATCTTGGTTGTTAGGGGAGACGGGAAAAGATAACATTTTTTCAAACACTTGTCGAAACGTGGCTCATTGGCCAGTCTCGCTGATATACACACTTGGGAGCGTTAGTTCGAGACCACTAATTCAAATAAGCTTGATAAAGCGACAGTACGTTGAAGCCAGCTCACATTTTTGCTAAAATAAAAGCCTGGAACATAGGCAGAACGGAATTTGTGCCAGTTTGTGCCAGAATTCATTGCTAATCAACGTATCTGTGTTTATTTCCATGAAATTGTGGGACAGTGGTCTTGATGGTACTGAGCAGCATCTGGTCAGAGATTTGCTGAATCCAGAGTCGGACAGCATACTCCTTGGTCTTTTTAGCTATCAGTGAGGTGTCTCCTGAGCCCAGAGGAGAATTCGAGCAGAGGAGTCCTTTCCTGCCGCCATCACTCAAGATAAGCAGAGTTGGCCAGCTGAGCTCAACATTATGTCCCCTCATCTTGAAATAACTTTATAAAAATACTATTCAGAGGGGAATTTACTTGTCTTAAAATCAGGAACTGTGAACATCTCCAATACTGGTCCCTAAAGACAAACTATTGAAGTCATGATGACAAATACCAACAGAGCTTGAACAAAACAAAACCAGTATTACCTCATTTTACTACTACACAACTGACACACATAGAACATTTGTAATAATATATGTCACTACTATATTCATATTAAATACATTCTGTACATAACTTGTAATTTAAATTGATTGTGATTCCTGATTCCCTTGTAGTTGAATCAGGACACATATTCCTTCATGCCAGTAATGAATACATATTGTTATTTGAAAGTTTATCAGTGACTCTTTTAAGATATCTGTGTAGAGTGTTATATGTATGTGAGTGTCACAGTGTTGTCAAGAGTAGTGGATTAAATTAAATTGTTTATCTGTCTGTTGTTGTGACTTACACTTCACCATACACATACCCTAGACACAAAACGTAGTCACCACACTATTCCAGAATAATTCTGACTGAGATATATAGATATGTGGCAGCAAGTAAGGTTATATATATAATATACTACTCTTATTAGATATATATATACCTTCACAGCTGATCTCAGTCAGTACACTAAGTCCCTTATAAATATCTATAACATCCCACTTCACCACAACCCCCTTGAGTGATTTGCATAGCAACCAATGTTTATAGTTGGTTACCATGTGAATAATGACCCAACATGAAGGTGCGTAATTGTAAAACTGCGAAATTATAATTATACTGAGGCAACAGGAAAAAGATATTTATAACTTTTCCAAGGAGAATCACTCAATGATTTCTTATGAATTTTTCAAAAGTGTGTATCTAGAAAGCTTTGATCGTAAATTTCAGCATTTGTTACATGCATTGTGCATTTTCCCCCACATCAACTCTATTTATTGCTAGTTTTATACTGATTCTGTATAATAGTATACTCACAAACACAAAGAAGTAAATGTGCGAATGGTGGCATTTGTGCGTTCTATTGGGAAAGGCCACAGTGCATTGCAGAATTTTTCGATATACATGAACACAAGTCAACCCATGGCAAAGAAAGCATACAGGAGAACGCTGCACAGGATCTATTCAGCAAGTAAGGACATTGCAATGGAAAGACCCTAAGAGCACCGAAAAGGGGATTCATAGACACTACAGCTGCAGTTGAAGGAGACCTTTATTCAACAGGAGCTCATTAAACTTCATTTTGTGAGTTCTTTTTCTGTTTTTCTTCGATTTCTCGGAATTGTCTTTTTAACATAATTGGTGATCTTTGAAACAAGATATCTCTGGATCTGTACATTCAATTGACATGAAAATTAACACAGTTGGTTGTCATATAATGTTACAGATTCTGACCTAAAATGGATACAATTGAATTCAAAGTTTTAGTTTTATGACCATCATGCATATATAATGAGGCACAAATATCAAACATTCCAGAAATATACATTTTGAAAATTCATTAAAAATTAACCTTTCTGTCAATCTCTGTCATTTTAAGTCATGACCTCACGCTATATATAATGATTCAATTTGCTAAGTTTCAGTCAGATCCTTGTACAAATAACATAGTTATGATGTTTTGAAAAAGGTGTATAATTTGTTCACTACGGCGGCCATATTGGATAGCTAATTTGCATAATTAATGAGGTCATTATGTGGACAAAAATTTTAAGTCCATACTAACACTATACCCATGGTTGTTTGATTCTGAAAGGACAATTTGAGTTTTTTACCCTATCAAGGTAGCCTACTACCTTAAGTGTTACCACAATGATGATTCATCAACACTATCCATGAGTCTTTCACATTTTCTCCACTGTAGGGTTAAACGCAGGTACGCACCGACTGTCCAATGTAGATGTCTGTTCCACCCCGTGTGGGTTTTTTCCTAGACGATTACTTATTGAAGAAAACTTGTGCACGTGTAGTAGTGAGAACTTGTAAGATGTAGTGTCCCTCAACGCTTGGAAATCTCTCTAGCGTCGGCAAACTGTTGACTTTTGTCTCAGGAAAATGTTTGCGTGCTGTCTGCTCTTGAAAAGGCCCAGATTAGACTAGAGATCTTCACGAAACGAGTGTGTTTCCTATATCTTCATGCTTGATTGAATGAATATACGTCGTGCAATACACGGTTTGAGTAAATGAATTCACTTAATGCACTGACGCATTTAGTAGCTGAATGTGGTTCAGGCTATTACTCTTTCGTTTTGATTTGATCATATGTATATATATATACTATATATAAATATATATTTATATAATAAAAAAATATATTATATATATATATATATATATATATATATATATATATATATATATATATATATATATATCATATTGATATTTTGATGAATCACGTGAGGTTATGTGATCTTCATATAGATAGACTCATCACTCTTCAGCTTGTGAGTATATGATCTTGATTAAGGAAATACGCTTTTGAGTGAGGATAAGTATGAGAATCAAATTGTGAAATAGATAAATCTAGGAAATAACCCACACGGGGTGGAACAGACATCTACATTGGACAGTCGGTGCGTACCTGCGTTTAACCCTACAGTGGAGAAAATGTGAAAGACTCATGGATAGTG
>JAMPIV010004986.1:0-19574 GCA_024509875.1 Oreohelix idahoensis
CCTTCAAATTTCCCTCGCCAGGTCTCGAGTAAACCATCGTAAATCCCGGTCGAACGGAAAAATCCACAAATGCCGTCGCCCGGGTTTAATCCAGTATCACCGGTCGCCAGAGAGGTGTTTTGAACCAACTTACGCTAGCGCGCGCTCCCCACTTGGCTTATGATATGTGATTATATAACTCTAACTTCTTCTCTGCATTTTTTAATATCTTTCTATTTTTCCTCTTATTGTTGTCAGTTATTCGCTGTTTAATTTTTTTTACTTTGACTGCCCTCTCTGATACAGTACTCCGTTTCTTCCATTGCAGTCTATGTTTTCTTGCTGCAGAAAGCAATTTACGGGTTCTTACAAAACTCTGCTTCTTCAACCACAACGCTGTTTTGTTGTTGTTTCGACATATTTAATGTTGAATGGAGATGAGTGGATCATTTCTTTCGCTTGTGAATGTTAAAGTCAAAATCACCAAACATTCTCTCTCAATGAGATTTGTAAGCGGACATGGTATCAAGATATTTTTAAACAGCTTGATCAATGTGGTCCATTGAATGGCCCTCCTTCAAAAAATCTGCCATCTGACGTTTAAAATTGTCATTGCAATGCTTGGAATATTTTCCTTAAAAGACAGGTTGCGCTGGATAAAAGCTTGAGGAACCATTGCAGTCACTTGATGGATGGATAGATGATGAGTATGAACATTAGTCTACATGGGTTCAAAGGTTTGAACATGTGGACATAAAAAAAAAATGATGAATTCCTTCATGTTTCCTAATCATCTTATAAATGTATTCACACGTATTGGGTTCTTCGTCGTCACTCTTGCATTCTCTACTTTTATTTTATCTGCTCCTCCCTCTTCTCCATTTCACTTTTTATCTGTTTGTAGTGTGTTACTTTGTGGTCTGTAGCTTTATGAAAAAAAAAAAAAACTACAAGCAGTCTACCTCAAGCCATGTTGCATCCCCATCTTCCTTCAGATAATAAAGTTGTGCAAGGACCTTGTTTGTCAGTGTGACAGCTGGCACCTTTGGACGGTGGCCCTTCCCAGTCATTAAAAAATGGTTTTTTTATACCATCGTAGTATGAGTCATCTGCAAGTGCAACAGTAAAATTCTAGAAGTGAAATTTTCTTTACATATATATAGTACATGTAATGCTATATATATATATATAATATATAAATATTAAATATATATATTTATATATATATATATATATATATATATATATATATATATATATATATATATATATATATACACACACATGTATTGCATTGAAAATCAGGACTAACCTTAAAACTTGAAAAGTGCACAGCCAGCTTAAATTAAGATGTACATTAATTAACATGAATACATGAGTCTGAACTATTTAAAGTGCATTTCATGAAAGCTGTTTATATATATTTATGTTCGAGGTAAGACTATCAACTAGTGCCTGCTAGTCCAGACATTTCAGTACACCGTCAGCTACTTTAGTTATGGTATTTTCCGGTTTCCTAGCCTTGACTCAATATGTCGGCTATTGGCATTGGGCCTTGCGATATCATTCGCTTTTGAGATCATAATTCACCCTATTATGTTGCAAAAGAAACCTTCATTTAATTACCAATTAATCAAAACATGCATTTTTTTATTCAAATTGGTAACTTTCTTAGCTTTTCAAGCTCTTGAAAAAATTAGATTGATGTGCTAATATCTGAAGTGGTGATAACAATTCAATCCACGCTGTTACACAAAAACTGTGCGATCGTGTTAAATTGCTAAATAATATTAAAACTATTGCAAATTTTACAGTTTTGTAGTGAAGTGAATCTGTATAACAACACGCTCAAATTCCCCGCTTAAAAACTAACTAACGTATTTTTAAATCTATATAAACTACTGTATTTGAAATTTGTCTGAGGGCCCAGTCAAATTTACCGTCAACAGTTTATCTAGTGTATTTGAATTTTTCCAAGAAACAAGTCAAAAATTTACCACCCCACCCCAAAATTTATCGAAGAGCATAGTACAAACTTAACAACCAATCAAATTGTTTCCTTTTCTTGTAGGTACAAGAAAAATTTCGGTTGAAGTGGAAATAAGACCTCTTTTGTGTTTTTGACCGAACTTAGATAATTTATTTCTCTATAACTAATGATAATAAATAAAAAGGATATCTCGATTATAGCGCTAATATTGCTAAACACATAAACATAAAGATTCCCTCATTAAAAAATTATCTTAACTTCGAAAATTTTAATTTAGTGATATTTTCATATCAGGGTAAGGTCACATTTAATTACTTAAAATATACCCAGATGGAAATGCAAAGGACTAACTAAAGGAAAACTATATAGAACAATAGAGAAAAATTGTCCGTTTAATTATCACTTTTAATAATTAAAATCGGTCCACACATAACTAAAATATATAATAATAAAATTTGGTCAGATTAGACAAACACGCTTAGAACTGCTTAAGTTTATAGTCTCAAAAAAATAGTTAACTTTTTGACTCGTCCTCTGATTGGTTTGGTGTAGTTTGATAAAAAGTAACAACTTCTTGTAAGTTCCGCCATTGAAAATTAAAAATCCATGCCGAGCTGACATTTACTAAAAGAGACAGAAGGACAAAACCTTTGCCGAATGAACTGCGAGCTCAGTGCTAGAACCCTTTTACGGCCTGTCAGCTTGTGTGTGTGAATTTCTTTACATGAGGGTAAGACAGATAATTTTATTGGTATATTTTATTAACAGGCTATGTGTGCCATATTTTTTCGGATACTGCCGACAGGATGTGTTATGTCACGACGACCTAAGTAGGAATGTGTATAGGGCAGGCTTATTCGGAGTGAAAAATGTGTGAAATGTTTGCAAATTGGCAACACAAATTTGCGACTGTAGGTGTAGTATTAATAAATTGATATTTTCTTTTGGAGTGACACACTGTTTAAATAACATGTGAAAAACTATAGGGAAGGTTAGAATGAAGTAATCAGCAGGTCACATGCTATATTGTACCCACCCTGATTATTGTATGGAAAACAAACATGAATGAGGGACAATAACGTTGAATCAACACTGAAGAAGAATGATTACACAAAACTGATTGTAGACAACGGAATTTAAGGTCTGGTGCGACTTGTTAGCACAAATGGCTGACCGAGGTAAGTTTTAATATTGATTAGGGGTGAAATTGATAGAGACAGGCTCTACATGGGATGGATTGTACTTCTTATTCCAGGTTGTATTACGAAGTTACCTCGTTGCTGCAGTAACCTGATAAGAAGAACGTGTGAGAGTTGAGTGCTCATGCTAAAACTTGGAGCTAGACCACTTATCTTCAGCCAGGAGTCACAACGTTGGTGATCCTGACTATACTCATGCAAGAACAGCAGCAGTAACTGTATAAAGATAAGTCCTTTAAGAAGGCAAATGTCAACTCATCCAAAACCTAATTTCACCAAATAAAGCTTTTCATCTTGGAGTGATGAAAATAGCAGACCTTACAGTGTAGGATTAGTGGTAGTATCAATCTTAGGAACAAAGACTGTGGTTGTAGTCATTCCAGTGACATCTTTTACAGAAATGGGACAGAGTTTCCAAAATATTTATTTTATTATGTAAATAACCTTTTCTTGATTTTGAGAATTCCTGACACAACAAGATTGAGGTACAGGAACATTAAATTGTATATAAAATTTCAGACAGTCTTGCTTACTTAAATTTCATTAAAGTTAAAGTTATGTTTTGAAATTCATAACTCTTAGAATACATTATCAGAGACACTTTGCCAACTAACACCACATAGATAACTTACTCTTGGTGAGATCTCAAGGGGTAGCCGATAGGGACCCAGAGCACTTCATCATCATCATTCCTTATTCTGGGAACTTGCACAGCTGGACCTCACCTTGATTGTCTATACACCCTTGCTCTTTTCAGAGAAGGGGGTATTTCTTATAATACCAGTTTCTTATCTGGCACTATCCTGGTATCCTCTGATACATCTATTTGTCCAGGATATCCTATACTTAGTAACATCAAAACCTCTTATAACATATTGGGGTACTGTCAGGGATTATTTTTCCCCTATAACCCTGGGCTCTTACTGTAGGGAATAATAAATCTAATAGCATTAAATAACTTGTGGGGAATTGGATGAGCTGTCATTGCTTACAGTTAATTAAGTTAGTAATATTTGCTAATTTATAATATTAGTATTAATAATTTGTGTATGAGTGAAGGAGAATGGCAGACTTGGCAAAATTTAGATCTGCTGCAGTGCAGGTAGCAAAAGACTTTGGCCTGAGTGGGGACGCGATGATTCATTATGTAACTACTGAATGTGATACATTTATAGATAGAGAAGATAGGAGGTTAGCTGAAGAGAAAAGATTACAATTAGAGGCTGACCAGGAAGCTAAAAGATTACAGTTAGAAGCTGATAGGGAGGCTAGGAAATTAGAGGCTGATAGAGATGCTGAGGCAAAAAGATTGCAGATGGAGGTTGAAGCTAAGAGATTGCAGATGGAGGCTGAAAAGGAGGCTAGGCAGATGGAGGCAGAGGAAAGGCGTTTGCAAAGAGAACATGAGTTAAGACTAAAAGAAATGGAAATTCAAGGACATATTACAGAAAATGGAAGCAGCCCAACTACCTCTGACACTAGTGTAAGTCAGGGTGCCTCTAATTCAGCCATGAATTTCCATTTAGACCCATTTGTAGAGAAAGACGATGACATTGAATCATTTCTAAATAGATATGAGAGACTAGCTACTAACTACGGGCTAGAAAAAGAAAAGTGGAGTCTAAAATTATGTCTAGGGTTGAGGGGAACTTCATATGAAGTTTTCTCAAATTAAGTAGAGAAGATCAAGAAAACTATGACCTCCTAAAACAAGCATTGTTAATTAGATATTGTGATAAACGAGGTTAAAGGCCTTATTGCTCTATCTTTTCCTTAATCTTTCGTATTGTATTTTCTCCAACATTTGCTCTTTCATCCAACATTTGCGATCCCACATTTGCTATTTCATCGTTGTGATTACTCGCGACCGGTATCTAGAGAACCACATTTGCTCTTTTATCGGGGGAAATAAAGTCCTTTGATTGAGTCCCATTACCTGACATTATCATTCGAAGCCCACATTGCTTCGTGATAAATCTGGTGAAAACACATCTGGTCATCCCAATCACACATCTGGGCATGGTGTAATGTCTGTGGACCATTGTTATTTTTGCGGCTAGCAAAGGGTCAACACATTTGACGCCCAGATTGGCCAGGTGAAAACGTCTTATGCTGTAATGGTGTTATCTTTGGTCGGCCGCTGTTCAGACAAGCTTTGGGTTACCACATTGGGCGCCCAGCTTGGACAGGTGAACAATAAACAATCAGAGAGTAAGGTGACAGCAATTTGACAGCACTTTTGCATTAGCCCGCCAATTATCTCCATACCTGTTTGTCAAACCACATCCACGTTGGGACTGACTAGGGACAAGAGCGATCCTGTGAATAAGTGACCAGAGGGGCTATTAAGGATTGGTTGGTATGGGCGGAGCTGGATGTCAGGGATCCAACAAACCCCATTGGACTTCCAGAAATATAATCTACTGCGTAGCTTGCTAGAGGAAGGAGTCCAGTTTTTACATTGTGAGGAAGAGATTAAACCCAAAAACGCCTAGCCTAAATACACATGTTTATTCAGAGTGGATATAATTCAGTTCTGTGATTAATTGTGTTCTTGAAGGATTCTGCGAAGGGAAAAGAAGTTCATCAGAAGTCCGAGTCTACACGCAACGTGTCTGACGTCTAACCAGAAAGAAGTTATCAAAAACGGACATTTGGCTAGCAGAATTCGCCATAGAACATCTTTCATTCCTCAATTAAAAAGGAATATTGTCTCACCCACAAGTCAGAAAGTGGACGCTGCATTTTTCATCACCATATACTGCTGGCTCACAAGTTCAATACATCGTTATCACAAGTTCAATACAGAGTCATCATAAATTCAAATCATTCGAAAGATCATTATTATGTGAAGTCAAGCACAAGAGCTCAAAAGTGGAATTTCATATTTATACCAAGTGCACCACACTCTTAAGCGCATTCTATGAAGCAGACTTTAAAGTATATTTTATGAATCATGACTACAAACGCAAGATTATGAGTCTACATATCACTAACTTTTCGTGAAGATATCCAGTCTGGCCAGTACCCTCTGGAGATTAGACAACAGACCTTTTGTTCAAATGACAGCTATTAACTGTTGATCAACACTCCAGAGATATACTGAACCAGTGAAGGAATATCTATAGCTCTCGTCAACGTTCTCAGTCCGACAACAGTTTTCATCAGAACGTCCTCGACTTAGAGATACCCCACTCGACATAACGTATAACAACTTGGTACATTTTACGCTTTGTTCATTTCTCAGTGCTGCCTCCTCTGCCTGTCTTGCAAGATCGTCTAGGAAATTCCTTTTGTTGGCTCGGGTTTGGCGTTTAACTTCCTTGTGCAGCTGACTGTACTGTTCGCTATATAGTTGCTTTAACCTGGGGGACTTCGCTTCTGTTTTCTTTCTTTTCATTTCCTTTCTCATCGTTATGGTGTTTAAAGTTTCTGGTGTTATCCAGTCTTGCTTCTTCCTTTCCTGGAATCCCAAACATGATTTGCTGCTTTCTTTGTATATTGTTGAAATGGTGTTGAAATTCTGGTCTATATCATCAGTCAATGTCTTTTCCTGACTTTTGGCAAATTGATATCGTTTCTTTACGTCGGCCGTAAAAGATTTTCTGGTAAGGGAGTCCTTCAAAGCACAGTATACAAAATAACTAAATTCATCAGCGGAAAACGAGGTGCAAACAATATTACATTAGTAAGAGATAAGCAAGGTAATCTCATCACGACAGCAGAGGGACAAGAAGCAAGATGGGCAGAGCACTTCAGAGAAACTCTGAACAAGGAACCACCAGAGACAAAATTGAATGTTCCTGAAGCTGAAAACGATCTAGATGTGAATACAGACATTCCACGAAAAGAAGAAATCATCACAGCAATCAAAGGGTTAAATAACGGCAAAGCTCCGGGCCATGATAACTTAAATGCAGAGCTATTTAAGACAGACCCTGAGCTAGCAGCAAAACTATTAGAACCACTATTCGCACAAGTCTGGAAAACGGGGACAACACCATCAGAGTGGAACAAAGGAATAATTGTCAAATTGCCCAAGAAGGGAGATCTTGCAGACTGCAATAACTGGAGAGGAATCACTCTTCTCTCAGTTCCCAGCAAAATACTAGGAAGGATAATTATACAGAGAATTTCAAAGGCAGTAGATCACAAACTCAGGAAAGAACAAGCAGGATTTAGAAAGAACAGGAGATGTGTAGATCATATTTTCACTCTCAGGAACATTATAGAACAGTGCTCAGAATGGCAAAGACAGCTTTACATTAATTTCGTTGATTTTGAAAAGGCTTTTGACCGCATACATAGGGACAGTTTATGGAAAATACTGAGGGCTTATGGAATTCCAAGCTGCACAGTGTCAATCATAAAAAGCCTCTATGCAAACTTTACGTGCAGTGTTGGGCAGAGCAACCTAACTTTTGAGGTGAAGACAGGAGTACGACAGGGATGCCCCTTATCAACCACTCTATTTTTAACAGTCATAGACTGGGTGATGCGCCAGATAACAGAGGGCTGTCCAAGAGGAATAAGATGGACAACATTTTCTACATTAGAAGATCTGGAATATGCAGATGACATTGCACTACTAGCACATTCACATCAACACATCCAGGAAAAAACGGATAGACTTAATAAGTTTAGCCAGCAGGTGGGCTTGAACATCAATTTAAAGAAGTCTGAGGTCATGACGCTCAATGTGAGCAACCCTGAGCCCATATCAGTAAGGAATAAGCAATTGGTACAGACATATACCTTCACATACCTAGGAAGCATAGTAACACCAGACGGCGGGGCAGGCAAAGACATCAACATCAGAATGAATAAGGCAAGAACAGCCTTCTTTAGCCTAAACAACATTTGGAAGTCCTCCCAATACAGCACAAGCACAAAATTAAGATTATATCAGAGCTGTGTGCTGTCTGTGCTTCTCTATGGTGCGGAATGCTGGAGAGTTACAGAGAAGGAAATGTCGAAATTGTCCTCTTTTCACACAACATGCCTAAGAAAAATTCACCGAATCTTTTGGCCGAATACCATCACTAACCAAGATCTGCTTACTCGTAGCAAGCAAGAGGACATGCACACCATCATAGCTGGCAGACGCTGGAACTGGGTTGGTCATGTCCTCAGAAGAGACCCCGACGCCATCACAAGAACAGCTATGCTTTGGACTCCTGAAGGAAAACGAAAGAGAGGCCGACCAAAAACAACCTGGCGGAGGACTGTGGAGGCTGAGATGCAAAGAATGAACCAGAGTTGGGGCACTGTACGAAGGATGGCCACCGACCGAGCAAAGTGGAATCAATTTGTTGTTGCCCTACAAGACGCCACTAGGCGTGATGGCCACTGACTGCTTTGACGGTCGGCGGCTAAGGATCAAAGAAGAAGAAGACATTTTACGCATACATGTGAATCGTCATATCAATGCAAAGCATTTAGAGACACATGTACTGTGTAGAGTACTCACCATTTTGGTAACACGTATCATATCACATCATCATCATTTCGCTTTGCACCAGTTCATCCTTAATTAACTACTACTTAATTAACTGCAATTTTATTATCTCATCTGTGTGTTTTGTGTGAATCGTCTTTCACCATCATCACGTTCTAACCATTACTAACCCTATATGTGTGGATATTTCATTAATAAACCCAACGATCGTTTGATCATTATCTAATTTGTTAATGTATCACTCGTGCTGTCGGTGTTACATATTCACCTATAGGTAAATTTCTCTACTCAGATGAGGTTGGGGGGCTTTTTCTTTTACGGGATCTAATTGCAGAAGCTAAGGTGGTGGGGAAACATAACTCTTTCCATAACTAATTAGAAAACACTGTCCAGTGGAAAGCATTCGCATTCCCGTCTTCTTGTCCCTATCTTGAATAGGTCTTTATTCATTCTTAACGAGCCAAGTTCTAGAGACCTTCTACCTAATATATCATAGGCTATTCCTGACAGAAACTACTGTCGTAGTTGCCCCAATACGCACCACACGACAGATATGAGAAGAATGCTGAATTTTACAGAAAGAAATTTAGAACTACTAAGATGCTGTCTGGAGAAACATACCACCTATTCTCTGCAAGACTAGAAACCTACTTGGAGAAATGGACTGCTCTGGGGAAAACCCAAAACCTGAAGGAAATGATTATGATGGATGCAGTTAAGAGAGTCCATGGCTCCAGACTTGAGAAAGTTTCTCATGGAACAAGGTGCAGAGAGATTGGGAGAGATTCTTAATGTTGCTGAGAGATATCAGGCAGCCCAGTCAGAAGTAGCTGGAGTTAAAAAGAAACAAGCAGAGAGTAATAAAACCCCTCAAAACCAGAATAAGCTTGAAAATAGGGATCAACCACATAGATTTAAACAAAGTTATGATAAGCCTAGATTTGATCCTAGAGACGAAACCCTCAGGTAAATGAAAAGAAACGCTGCAGACCAGAAGGAAAATGGTGTAAAATTTGAAAGTTAAATAATCATTACACAAAAGACTGTAGGAAGAGAAACCCTCTATATTTCGCTGCATGCCTTAAAACAGGAAACACGGGAAAGAAAAAACTGTCTACAGAACAGCAAGAACCTCAACATCCCACTGTATGTAAAGAAGTAGTATGTAATGGGCCACTATCAAGTGCCTTTATGATACTGGATTGGATTTTGACTCAGTTGTGAGTTCTAACATAGTGCACCCAGATCAATATAGCACAGACACAGTGGAGATACAAGGGGCAACTAAGGACGTAGCAACCATGACACTTCCCATTGCAAGAATAAATGTAAAAACTCGCTATGTGGAAGGAGTGATTAGAGCAGCAGTGATAAATGGACCAATCTACCCTCTGATATTGGGGTGTAGATATGTGTTTTTGGGAAGACCCAAAAGACCAGTGATTATGGCAGCAGTACAGACCAGGTCACAGTCAAGGAAGGAGGAAGATAACCCAATAAATACTCATCCTGAGGAGATGAGGAAGGTACAGGCTGAGGATAGGTCATTAAAGCCGTGTTTCAGAAAACTCCCAAAAAGCCATACCCCTCCAAACAAAGGAGAATTTTATATGTAGAATAAGTTGATGTATAGGAAGGCTGGAACAGGATCCAATGGTCATGGACAACTAGTACTTTCAACTTCATATAGGGAAAAGGTGATGGAGTTAGGACATGCTATCCCCTTCAGTGGTCATATGGGGATTAGCGCCACAGGGCAACGTATAGCTTGTCACTACTTCTGGCCAGGAATAACTGAAGATATACAAAAATATGTAAAATCCTGCCCAGAATGTCAAAGGGGGGCTCCAAAACATTGGACTGCACCTGCAACTCTTGGGGAAATGCCAATCATGGGAACCCCTTTTGAGAGAGTTGCAGTGGATATTGTTGGACCTCTCACACGAACCAAGAGGAGAAACAGTTATATTCTTACTCTGGTGGACACTTGTTCTATGTGGGGAAAGGCAGTAGCCATGTCATCAATCGACTCCACACATGTGGCAGAGGCGTTACTTACAATATTCACAAGGTTAGGATTTCCCCACCAGATATTGACTGATAATTGATCACAGTTCAAGGGGAATTTAGGTGAGGAATCTTTCAAGCCAGGCACTTTCACTGTAGTCCGTATCACGCCCAAGGAAACGGGCAGATGGTAAGGTTCAACGGGACACTTATTTCTATCCTGCGAAAGTTGGCACATGAAAAACCTGACACATGGGATCAATACTTACCCGCGGCCTTATTTGCTTATCGGGAAGTCCCCCATAATTCAACAGGAATGGCACCAGCAACACTGTTATTTGGCCGGCCCATTAAATGTCCATTGGAAGCCTTATTGAGGACATAGGACTGATGAGAAAGCAGAAGAGACTGTAACCTCATCATATCAGTATGTGAACGAGTTGACCTCTCGGTTAAAAACTGGCTGGAAACTAGCAAATGATAATCTGAGAAAAGTCAGGAAGAAGCATGCTGAGTATTATAACAGGAAAGCGAAGGATAGAGAGCTTGCTGTGGGGGAGAAGGTGCTTCTTCTGTTACCCGGCAGCAGCAACAAACGTCAGATAGGATGGCAATGTCCATACACAGTTCTGGAAAAGGTATCTAGAACTAATTTTAAGATAGACAAAAAGGGAAAGGAAAAAGTCTATCATGTGAACCTCCTCAAGAAATATCATGATAGAGGAATTTTGGAAGGTGCACATTTGATGACCTTGGCCATAGCCACTGAAATGAAGAATGAACCACTCACCTCTTATGAATACCCCCTGAAACCATGCGAAACTACTGCACAGGTAAAAATCAGCAATCACCTGACAAAAGGGCAGAGGGAAAAGATTCAGAAGGTTCTGGAGAATCATACAGACGTGTTAACGGACAAACCGAGGCACACTAACTTGTTGTTGGAGTGTGATATGAAATTGCTAGACCCAACACCTATCTGTATGAGAGCCTATACTATCCCATTCGCTAAAGAGCAAGCATTAAAAGAAGAGATAGACTATTTATTACAAGAAGGAGTTATTTCTCACAGTGAATCTCCTTATAGCTCCAGTGTGGTATTGTTGAGGAAACCCTTTGGGAAACATAGGCTGTGCATAGATTACAGGAAACTGAATGCTGTCACAGAAAGTCAGGTGGATCCATTACCTGATACTAATCAACTGCTTGCCAGATTGAATAAGGCAAAATATTTTTCAAAGGTAGATCTCAGTAAGGGATATTATCAGATTCCAGTGAAGCCTGAGATTCGACCTTATCTGGCCTTTAGCACCTCGGAAGGGCACTATGAGTTCAATATATTGCCTTTTAGATTGAAGAATGCTCCGATTGTGTTTTCCAGAATGATGAGAAAACTATTGGATCCCCTGAAAAATCCGTGTATTACTAATGTCATGGATGACATCCTCATCGCCACGGAAACATTTGAGGAACATTTAGACTCTCTAAAAATGTTATTTGACCGACTCAGAGAGGCAAATTTAACTGCTAGAACCACCAAATGTTGTACTGGATGCAAGGAATTGGAGTTCCTGGGACACACTGTACATCAGGGTAGCATGACCCCTGATCCTAAGAACTTGGAGAAATTACAGAGAGCACCCAGACCACAGACAAAGAAGGATGTGAGATCCTTAGTCTCACTTTGTGTATTCTATTAACAATATATACAGAATTTTAACTCTGTGTGTGCTCCTCTGACAGATCTAACTCGTAAAGGAAGCCATATAAAATAGAATGGTCAGCAGAATGTGAGCTGGCATATAATGAGCTGAAACAAAAACTCACCAGTAAGCCCATATTGACACTACCTGATTTGAGTCAGGAATTTGTGGTGAGAACGGACCTCACCTTGATTGTCTATACACCCTTGCTCTTTTCAGAGAAGGGGGTATTTCTTATAAGACCAGTTTCTTATCTGGCAATATCCTGGTATCCTCTGATACATCTATTTGTCCAGGATATCCTTTAATTAGTAACATCAAAACCTCTTATCACAAAGTTCAATACATTGTTAATAAGTGATATACTTACGTATAGTCAACCTCAAATCAGAAGATGTGATGATGTTTTAACATGAGCCAATATAAGTGGCGTCCCGATCTTGATCAACATCGGGAGTTATCACGGCCAATGGAACCGCCTCGATCTCCATCCTTCGCTAAAATTCTAGGCCCAACCTGAGCGATACAGAACTTACTCAAAGTCAATTCTCTCGACCGCCAAATATCAGAAGTCTTTAAAATTTCACACGAATAAAGGAAAATGGCTCCCAAATCTTCTCAACCATTGCAAAGAATTTTAACACCATTTAAAATGTCATATTTGGTAAAATTTCAAATTTACTTCGATATTTCGACGTTTTCCACTTTATTTTCTACAGTTTGCAATATATGAAACTAAAGATACACTTTCCCCCCTAAAATCTGTGAAATCAGTATGCAAATTAGTGGTTTGGCGGTCGAGAGACCCTTATTTGAATGAAGCGCGCTGGGGCAAACTAAGTGTAACGTTGCTGCTTGTTTTTATTATTAAAAAAATACTTAAATAGCTTTCATTTTTTTTAATTAATACACTTCAAAAGAGAAGTAGATAAAGAGTAACGTGATATAAATTTTATTACAATCCGCTTAATAGGAAAGGGACAGTGAGGACTTAAACTTGACAAAGTTTCCTCAGTTTTCTCCACTTTTGTCCGTTTTCAACAGCTCGAAGCTGGCACTTTGTGGTACCTACGTAGATGTTACATTTGTTGTTATTCACCATAGAAGTATTATCTCCATCTATAGTGTAATTGCTTTGTCAGTCAGTGGCCAAGGATCTAAGAAGAAACTGCTTTGATGTTACATTTGTTGTTATTCAAAATAGAAGTAATGTCTCCATCTATAGTGTAATTGCTTTATCAGTCAGTGGCCAAGTATCTAAGAAGAAACTGCTTAGATGTTACATTTGTTGTTATTCACCAAAGAAGTATTATCTCCATCTATAGTGCAATTGCTTTGTCAGCCAATTGCCAATGATCTAAAAAGAAACTGCTTAGATGTTACATTTGTTGTTATTCACCATAGAAGTATTATCTCCATCTATAGTGTAATTGCTTTGACAGTCAGTGGCCATGGATCTAAAAAGAAACTGCTTAGATGTTACATTTGTTGTTATTCACCATAAAAGTATTATCTCCATCTATAGTGTATCTGCTTTGTCAGTCAGTGGCCAATGATCTAAAAAGAAACTGCTTAGATGTTACATTTGTTGTTATTCACCATAAAAGTATTATCTCCATCTATAGTGTATCTGCTTTGTCAGTCAGTGGCCAATGATCTAAAAAGAAACTGCTTAGATGTTACATTTGTTGTTATTCACCATAGAAGTATTATCTCCATCTAATGGGTAATTGCTTTGTCAGTCAGTGGCCAAGGATCTAAGAAGAAACTGCTTAGTTGTTACATTTGTTGTTATTCACCACAGAAGTATTGTAGTAAAATCTGCGAGAATAATCGCTCATTTCAGTAGATTTTGGTCAGAAAATGATAATAAATAATCCCGCCTGATTGTGTCTGACGGTGATTGTCTCACACGCCATAATAGCGCTGAATTTTGTGCCATGGAAAGGCCTAGAAACCGCTCCGCCCGTTTAAACCTACTCGCTTTCCTGGTGACGTACATTTTTAACATTTTGCCCGATCTGATAGAGACTGCGGCAAGACTTATAATTAACGAGTTGGCGGAAGTGTGCCGCCAAACTACTGTTTGAATTAACGTAGTTTTTTTACTTTAACGCTGGTAATATGTAGTAATCCTTACATTTTTTGGTAGTGTATTACGAGACAATACAAACTATTAACGCCAATTCTTAACCCGCCACGCAAAACCCCGCTTCGCCTGACACATTCTGCCATGCATATATACACACTGCGGCAAAGCCAACAGAGGCAAACACGCAGACATCTTTATTTCCTCCTCGCGGTAGTATTACTGACGTCACTAAAACAAGTTAGTTATTTGAAAAATACATGCTGGCGAGAGGAAAGAGAGGGAAAGATGGCCGTCTTGTGTAAAATTTTTATTTGACGATGACAGTGACAAATATGGAAAACTAAACCAATATGAAACTGCCCATAAAAATCATATGGTAGTATAGCGTAGAGTCCACTGAGCCCAAATGTGTTTTAAATAATATGGTAGCCCAAGTATTAGTTGAGTTATTGAGAAAATACTAAATGTCTACGGACATGCGACCAGACACACTGTTGTTCCTGCTTGTTTTTTTCATAACGTTAGTGGGACGGAAACTTAGAAAAGAGGCATTGAGGTAAATTCAAATTCGCTTGGGTAACAAGAGTATAGGAGGGAAAGGGGAGCGGTAGGTAAATTGTTAACCAAAACGAACCATCTTTTTGTATTGGGCATAACTAAAGCAGGCTAGCCAATCGACTACCAGACACAGAGTTTGTTTGGAATTATTTTTTGTTTTTCAAAAACTACATTTGAAATTCTGGTAGTCACAAGCTTTTGATTGGCCAGTGCTAATAAATATTAGCAAAAGGCTTTCACTATTCATTGCCAGTTGAACAAAACTTTTCATTCAAATACGCTGAAATCAGCTGTGTTAATTGTAAAATTAAATAAAAGAATTAATTCACAGTCTGGGCAGTGCAGAAGAAACTGAGGCCATTTCTTTGCAAGTCAGCGTCATTTGTTTATATTTCTTGAAAATTTGTGGTAAGAATGCTTTATGAATTAATATGTTTATTCCAACTGCCAAAGTTAGATACTGCTATTGGGAAAAGTGAAGGACATGCCGGGAGCAGACATTGTTGAGTCCTCACATTGAAATGTATCTAACTGGTGTATGTTGTCATGATTATTTTGTCATATTTATTGCATTAGAATATTAGTAAGCCTCTGTGTTCTATGAACACTGTTAAACATGCATGAAGCATTTATATTTAAAAGAAAAAGAAGAGAAAATCATACCAAAGGAAACGGGGTTACTCCACATTATTTTATGGAGGAAAACTATGTAAACGTACAGTGGCGTTTCTGCCCTAGGGACCTGAGGTGTGGTCACAGCAAGGTGGGAGTCATGAAAATTACGGGCGAGTGCACCTGTAATGACCCCATACCTCCGTAGGAAAATAATAAATATAATAAGTGATCAGATATAAAAGGCCAGGGTGTCCTTTTGTTGCAGAGGTTTTATTTCCTGTTGCCAGCTGGTAACAGGAAACCTGCTGAGTCAAATAACGCCATCAAGTCTCCGACCACTCGTTTATGCTGTTAAAAGATAAACGGGGGGAGCTTTGGCACGTTGAAAGATCGAGATTTTCTGCATTTTCCTACTGTATTATCATTTCATAAAAAGTGCTCAGTAGCCCACAGCATGGTGATACTATTACAGAGAACTGGGAGCACCTGCAGAACACCATTCAAAGTACTGCACTTGCCACCTTTGGTAAGAAAACGGCAAAGTCAAATGACTGGTTTGATGCTTCATCAGATGTGATGGCACCTGTCATTGAAGCTAAGCGCAGTGCTATGAATGAATACAAACGTTCACCGAGTGCTAGAACCCTACAAATCCTGAAGGCTACGAGAAGCAAAGTTCAACAAACTGCTCGACGCTGTGCAAATGACTATTGGCTCCAGCTCAGTGAGAGCATCCAGATCGCAGCGCAAACAGGCAACATTAGACAAATGTATGACGGTATAAAGAAAGCACTTGGCCCCCAAAAAAAGTAAGACGGCACCGCTAAAAACCATCAGCGGAGAGAAGCTAACCGATAAGGGTAAGCAGATGGAGAGGTGGGTCGAGCACTACTCTGAGCTTTATGCTAGAGAAAATACCATTACGCCTGCAGCCCTTGATGCTGTCAAATGTCTGCCAACTATGGAGGAGCTGGATGCTGAACCAACATTAGAGGAACTCAGCAAGGCCATTGATAGCTTGGCCTCTGGCAAAGCACCAGGCAGTGATGGGATTCCTCCTGATTTAATCAAATGCTGTAAGAGCACGCTATTACATCCCCTGCATAGGATGCTGTGCAGTGCTGGGAAGAGACAACTATTCCTCAAGACATGCGAGATGCCAAGATTGTAACACTGTACAAAAATAAAGGAGACAGAAGTGATTGCAATAACTACAGAGGCATCTCTCTTCTTAGTATTGTTGGTAAGGTTTTTGCCAAAGTCGTCTTAATGCGACTACACAAGTTAGCTGAGCGCATATATCCAGTCACAGTGTGGATTCCGAGCTGGTAGATCAACAACAGACATGATCTTCTCTGTCCGCCAGCTTCAGGAAAAATCAAGAGAGCAGAAAAGGCCTTTATATATCGCCATTATAGACCTCACAAAAGCATTTGACCTGGTTAGTAGGGATGGACTCTTCAAAATCCTCCTGAAAATAGGCTGCCCTCCTAAAATGCTGGAAATGATAAAGTCATTCCATGACGACATGAAGGGAACAATCCAATATGCTGGAAGCACGTCACAGCCCTTTGACATACGAAGTGGCGTTAAACAAGGCTGTGTTCTGGCTCCGACCCTCTTCGGGATCTTCTTTGCCTTACTCTTGAAACATGCATTCAGAGATGCATTTGAAGGAATATGCCTTCAACACTAGGTCAGATGGCCGTCTGTTTAATCTTTCAAGGCTGAAGGCAAAAACAAAAATCAGAAGGGTCACTATAAGAGACTTGTTGTTCGCTGATGATGCTGCAGTCGTCACTCAAAGCCAACAGGAGCTTCAGAACTTGATGAATCGCTTCACTGAAGCATGCAAGGACTTTGGCCTCACAATAAGTCTAAAGAAAACGAATGTGCTGAGTCAGGATGCGGGTGCTGCACCAGTTATCACTATCGATAACTATGAATTGGCAGTGGTGCACCACTTCACATACCTAGGGTCTACCATCAATGACAAACTCTCACTGGATACAGAAATCGACAGCCGCATTGGCAAAGCTGCAGCTACCTTTGCCCGCCTCACATCGCGTGTTTGGGGAAACTCCAAACTCACAATGAAGACCAAAGCTGCGGTATATAATGCCTGCGTCACCAGCACACTCCTATATGGCAGCGAGACCTGGACGACCTATGCTAAGCAAGAAAGAAGGCTCAATACCTTCCATTTACGGTGTCTACGCCGCATCCTCGGCATTTCGTGGAAAGATAAAGTGACAAATGTCGAGGTGTTGTCACGTGCTGGCCTTCAAAGTATGTATACACTGCTTAGACAGCGCAGACTTCGCTGGCTTGACCATGTTCGCCGCATGGAAGATGGTCGCATCCCAAAAGATATCTTCTATGGACAATTAGCAGATGGCAAGAGAACAGTTGGGCGACCACAGCTGAGGTTCAAAGATGTGTGCAAGAGAGATATGAGGGCACTGGACATGGATCCAGCAACATGGGAGGATGAAGCTGCCGATCGCACTAAGTGGCGATGCTATTTACGGCACCACCTCAGATTGGGCGAAGAGAGGCTCACACAACAAGCAGAGGAGGGGAGAAAACGTTGAAAGGAGCACCAGGAAAATAAGCAGCTGAGGGCTGTCACCTCAGGGGCGCATTCCCATAGTCAGTTATGACTGAAGGGGCTATTATTATTATTATTATTATTACAGAGTACCTTTCTGCTACCACCTATGACCTCAATCAGACTTATTCTTGACTAGTATGTCTGATAGCTACGTCTAATGTCTAGGGTAATGAAATGTGGTGTGCAGGTAATTAAATACACAAACACACACACAAACACTAATATTAAGCTCTATGATCAATTCAATTAACACTGTGTTTAAAATTTAGAAATTACAATTTTTTCAAATTTATTTTGTCCTGAACCAAGTTTCTCTTCTGGTCAGGACGTTTAAATCAATATGAAGTAATGTCAAAAGAAGTGCATATAATTGAATAATCACATGAAAAGCTTGTACATATATATATATATATATATATATATATATATATATATATATATATATATATATATATATATATATATATATATATATATATATATATATATATATATATAAGTTAAATTTTCTAATATTTATATTACAACTAAAAAGTCTTTAGGAAATTAATGCTGGATGTTGGGTCGGGGTATTTGCATCATACCCAGTCTTTGGTTAACAATGTCATTTGCTCTTTAAACAGGATTAATGGTGGCAAAGTTTCTTATTTTTTCACAATGTAGTTTAAATTATTTTCTAGTAGTTGATGAATCTCAGCAGGCCAGGTCTTTAATACTTAACTGGCCTGTGACGATGGAAGAAAGTTGTTCCTTAGGCCCACTCCTCACATGTGCTGAGGTAGTATGATAGGCATCTCATGTCACACAAAGATGGACCTCTCCAGAACATCTGGCACTAGCACAGTGCCAGACAAAGAAACTCTGAAACCACAAAATTAGGCTATGTCTTAAAATACTACCTAATCCACCATGTTTACAAGCAATAATACATAGAATAAAAGACAGGGTCAGATCTCTCTGACCGACCCAGCACATCTCATCCAGGATGTTATCAAGTTAGCACTAGTTTCCCATTCCCCTATGGACTGCACTGCATCTGAAATATTTTCATTAATCTCTTTTTTCCATATAATAAGGTGGGTGATATGTTTCCATCTGACCATTTGAAAATAAACATCTGTATTCTACATTTCTGATAGTTTATCATATTATAATTCAACCTCTAGGCCCTGGACAGTCGGCTGGGGACCTAGAATAAGTACTCACTTGTCGTAATCATTTTTCATTATATGGCAGTATCAATCACTCAGAATTATTAAATAAAAGGTTAATAATTTTTCCCTTACCACAACTCAAAATGAAAACACACAGAAAAGTTGAAATAGCACAAAACCAGCTGAGCTGCTGGCTAGACTAGAA
>JAMPIV010004987.1:0-19570 GCA_024509875.1 Oreohelix idahoensis
TAACGAAAAATATCCAGATCAGCTGAGGCGTAAGGTAAAATACGTCCGAGGGAGTAGTGTAAACCATTTAAAGACAGTCCTATAGTAAAAACTTCCGTTCAAATACTGCCATAGGTGAGGGGCGAGTTAAGAGCCTTCACCATCTATTCCAGCATAGAGAGTAAAAATGAATGAAAAAACGAATGAAAAGGCATAATTCCTAGTCAAATAGAACGCGATGAGTGAGAAAAGTGAAGAAACAAAAAGATGACTGATGGAGGGCTGAAAGTGTGAATGATCCACAAGAGCATATTCAGACGTTTTTGTCACTATCACACATTACATAACCATAATCAGGAAACGTACTTATTCAATAATCAGGAAATATATCACACATTACATAAAGGTTACATAATCAGGAAATATATCACACATTACATCACTCTTACATAATCAGGAAATATCTCACAAAATACACAAATCTTACATAAATCTTGCATAATCAATTAATATGTCTCACATTACCTACCGCTTACATAATCTGGAAATATATCCCACCTTACATGACCCTAACATAATCAGGAAATATAACATACATTGCATATATCTTACATAATCAGGAAATATCACATATTACATAAAGCTTACATAATCAGGAAATATATCACACATTACATAACTCTTACATAATGAGTAAATATCTCACACAATACACAACTCTTATATAATCCGGAAATATATCACAAACTACACAACTCTTACACAATCAGGAAATATATCACACATCACATAACTCTTACATAATCAATTAATATGTCACACATTACATACCGCTTACACAATCAGGAAACATATCACACTACATAAATCTTCCAGAATCAGGAAATATATCACACATTACATAACTCTTACATAATCAGGTAATTTATCGCACATTACATAACTCTTACATAATCTGGAAATATATCCCACCTTACATAACTCTTACATAATTAGAAAATATATCACACATTGCATAAATCTTACATTATCAGGAAATATCACATTACATAACGTTTATATAATCAGAAAATATATCACACATTACACAATAGCGTACTGATATAACCGCCAGATCCAGGCACATGGTTAATATTTTAAACACATGCCCTGCTTTGAAACGTCATAAACACCGAACTGAAGAATAAGAAGTAAAAATAATGACGTCCTTTTTTTAATATTTTGTTACCGATCACCTTCCCACGTGTAGCAAGAATTCTAGCCACCTAGACACTGACACATCCCAGTAGTAATTTTTTTCTTCATTTATTTATTTATTTTTTCTTAAAGAAATTCAAACTCCACATTAAAAGATAACCAGATCTTAACTCGATGGAAAGAAGTTAAGTGCCACCATTGCGAGGGCACAGATCATTTACCCAGTAACTGTAAGTCTACGCCAGAGAATGCTAATGTGGCATGCGTGCTAGACACTATCAATAAAGAAGACTGCGAGGGGTGCAGACAGTTGTTTGTACCAGATGGAAAACCATTGTTGATTTGTGGGCACACTTTACCCTGCCTATCGTCCCTGGAGGAAGGTGGAAAACTCGAACTTTGTACAGGGTTGGTGCAGTCGAGAAAGGTGTCTTTACTTAGAGACACGGGGTGTACCACCATAGGGGTACGTCGCTCCTGCATCGAGGAGTCATGCCTGACAGATAAGACAGTCAGATGCGTCACCTTTAGGGGTAATGTAGAATATTACCCCATAGCCATTGTGGAAATAGACACCCCCTTCTTGACAGGAAAGGTGCATGCGTGAGTCCTGAACAAACCAGTGGCAGACTTAATTATTGGTAACGTGCAAGGTTTTCGAAATAGCACACCGGAAGAGATACGTGAATGGGAAAGTAATAGGGGTGTAGTAGCTAATGCAGTGCTAACTAGAGCGCAGGTAAGACGGCAGGAGCAGAGTGATAGTCCCGAGGTTCCTCAAGTCCCATCGACAGTAGATGAGGTGTTAGGGGTGCGAGACGTTTCGGTCGGTAATTTTGCAGAGGGACAAGAAGCGGACAAAATGCTAATACGGTTGTTAGAATTAGCGAAAACGAAAGACGTTAAACAGACAAAAACAGCACGATACTGGTTTGAGTATAGGGACCAGATCTTAACTCGATGCTTTGGGAAACAACAGCACCTCATACGTCAAGTGGTGGTGCCAAGCCAGTGTAGAGCAAAGGTGCTGAAATTAGCACATGACTCTCCTTTTGCTGGCCATATGGGAGTGGCTAGGACTCAATATAGAGTTCTCTCCCAATTTTACTGGCCAGCACTCAATAAAGACATCAAGGCATACTGTAGGTCTTGTGTTGTGTGTCAACAGATGTCTCACAAGGGCCGGTCGCCAAAGGCTCCGGTCCAGACAGTAGACTTCTCACTTTGCCCGTTTCAGAAGGTTGCAGTTGATATCATAGGCCCATTGTCCGTTACGTCTGACAGAGGTTTTCGGTTCATTCTTACTATGGTAGATTTGTGTACCAGGTGGCAAGAGGCAGTGCCTATGCGATCTATTACCTCGCAGGCAGTAGCGGAAGCACTTCAGCTGTTATACAGTCGCTTCGGGTTCCCAGAGTGTATACTCTCTGACAGGGGGACGCAATTTATTTCCCACGAAATGTCTGAAATAACTAAATTGCTGGGGATTTCCCAGTCTTTCACCTCTCCCTACCATCCGCAGTCGAGCGGGGTTTGTGAACGCCTTAACGGCGCATTAAAACATATGCTGGCAAAGGTGACTGCCGAATTCCCTCAGTATTGGGATAGGTACCTTCCAGCCGAGTTGTTTGCCTACAGGGAAGCCCCGCACCAGAGTACGGGCTTCTCGCTATTCGAATTGCTGTATGGTGAGATTCCCAGGGGTCCAATGCACGTACTAAAGGACTGGCTGGTAGGTAAACACGTAGACGGAGCGGTAGTATCCGCGTATGATTATGTCGTACATGTACGTGAGAGAATAATTAGATCCTGTGCATTAGCGCTGGAAAACTTGACGCATGCGGGTATTCAGTACCGTCGGTATGCAAACCGAGGTACTAAGCTTATATCATTTCAACCAGGGGATGAAGTGTGGCTGCTTTTGCCTACAAAAGAAGATAGGTTGAGCATCTCCTGGCAAGGGCCATTCCGTATTCACAAGAAGGTAACCGATGTCGACTACGTTGTAGAGGTTAGAAAGAAAGAGAAGGAGTTCCACGTGAACATGCTCAAACCATACGTGGAGCGCCCTCCCGAGCTGTCCTCGGTTGTTGAGGCCGTGGGTACGCGACGGTCGGAAGTAGCGGCGGCGGTGGTAATAGATAGCGCCGAAGACAGTTGTGACGATGGCAACTTACAGCTGTCTCTCGTGCCGATAACTCCTTCCGAATCTTGGACCGACGTGTCGGTGTGTCCGGATTTAACCGATAGTCAGAGGGCTCAGGTTGATGCTATACTGAGGGATTTCGATGACGTACTTACGGATTTGCCGGGTAAAACAGACTTAATAGTTCACGAGATAGCTTTAACTGATAACGAGCCTATCAGAGTTAAGCCTTACCCTCTACCACTTCATTATAAAACGGCGATCGAAAAAGAGATTGATGAAATGGTTCGGTTAAATATCATCGCTCCCTCAGAATCTCCGTATTCTTTCCCCATGGTGGTGGTTAAGAAGAAGAGCGGGGCCCTCAGAGTGTGTATTGATTTTCGGAAACTCAATAGTATAACGCTAGTCGATGCAGAGCCTATGCCCAACCAGGAAGAGCTTCTGACCAACCTTTCCCATGCTAAATGTTTTACAAAGTTAGACTTAGCGAGAGGATACTGGCAGGTGCCATTGGCTGAGGCTGCAAAACCTCTTACGGCGTTTGCTACCCCAAGAGGTCTTTTTCAATTCAATTACATGTGTTTCGGGTTAGTGAATGCTCCTGCCACCTTTGTAAGAATGACGAGGAAGCTACTAGGGCACAGAGACGATGGTATTACATACATCGACGATATCTGCATTGTCCACAAAACATGGGAACAGCATATGGATGGGCTGTTTGCCGTGCTCAAGTGCCTGAAGGCACATGGACTCACTGCTCGCCCGAGCAAAGTATCCATTGGGTATGCAGAGCTGAGCTTCCTAGGCCATGTAGTTGGCCATAACATCATGAAACCTGAAGATAGCACAGTATCAAAGATTTTACAGCTCCAAACGCCGAAAACTAAGAGACAGGTAAAAAGTTTATTAGGTCTGATCAATTTCTATAATAAATTCATCCCAGATTTTTCGTCGTTGGCTGAGCCGCTTACGGCACTCACCAAAAAAGGGGAACCCAACAAAATAAAAAGGGATGATGAATGTAAAGATGCATTGGACAAGATTAAAAAATTATTTTCTGAAAAACCCATCTTGAGATTGCCAGATCTTCGCAGACCGCTGATACTGCACACTGATGCTTCATCGGTAGGCATTGGGGCCAGCCTTATGCAGGAGCATTGAGGATCGCTTCATCCAGTGTTGTACGTCAGCAGGAAGCTGTTGCCAGCGGAAACCAGATACTCCACAATCGAAAGGGAGTGTCTTGCGATTATCTGGGCGGTGTCTAAGTTGGCCCGATATCTGTTGGGGGCGCATTTTTTTCTCTAAACAGATCCCAAACCACTGCTATTTTTGCAGTCGGCTAAATCGACAAATGCTAAATTGACACGCTGGGCATTATTGCTACAGCAATTTAACTTCACTATTTTACCAATTCAGGGTGTATATAATGTGGTAGCAGATGTCTTGTCCAGGTTGTAAAATGATTACAGTTATAGTCTGTGTGAGACGTACATCTGAGGAGAGTAGTTATTGGAACGTATGAAAAGAATGTATTATGACTATTTACATTGATATTTCATGATGATATATGTTGGTATACAATGTATTATTTTTGCTGCCATAAAGGCAATATTTATGAAGTTGTACTCGATGTGTACATAGATCATATTATCGTATATCTACGACCAGATTATGAGAGATGATTATTTATACGATGACGTGTTGCTATTTGGGGACAATTAAGCATACAGATGTTGTGTAGCATGCATTATGTGTAAACTATTCCAGGATTAGTCAGTCGTTGGTATTTTTCACGACTGGCAGTACCTGGGGGGTATTTGTACATGTTTCCTTCTTTAGGTCTAGTGTGTGAGAAGGCATGTACGACAATGGTGTTGATCAACTCTGGCATTCCTTATTTGCAAGAGGAGGTGCTTTCTTGGCATTTTGGTTCGCCCTTACTCTAGTGGGTATTGGGCGTGACTCCTCCAATGGAAGAAAACTGCGTTTACTTTCTTAAGGGGGGGGGGGTTGGATGTCATAGGAGAAACATTCACTAAATTTTATAGTGGCCACACTGCTGAGCGACAATATCCGTCCAGCCGGTTTTTGGCTAGAGCGGAAGCCGGAAGAATCGGTTTGGCGCAAAGGGTATTCTTGCGATGGCCGTCGTCCTGTGAAGGACGTGTTTTTTGGTTGCCTCTGTCAGCAGTTGTGCTGGGAAGTCTACGGATGCCAGTTAGTTCATTCTTATTGATGTGTGCATATGTTCAGGAGTAATTGATTTGTCACTAGATTGGTATTGTGGTTACTAGTGATTTTCTCCTGGAGATCAGTTATTTGCAATTACGTACCGTGCTTTGTAAGTAGTGCATTCCGCCTGTGAGTGATAGTCATGGCGATTGCTGGTTAGACTATGTCATTGATCATTTTGGCTGGTATGTTGAAATATAGTGTATCGCAAGTCATTGGCATTCGTGGTGCATCATGTATTGCATTTCTTTGTGTGTGTACGAGTAGAGTCATTAAAGAGGGAACTTACGTGCTGCCGGTGTTATGGTGAGTTTGTGTCAGATAGTGTAGTTGTAGTCATACCTCTAACACATGAGTCTGGTTGTTGATATAGTATTATATTTATATGATGATGTTGATAAATCCACGCTATACTGACAATATATATATATATATATATATATATATATATATATATATATATATATATATATATATATATATATATATATATAAAGAAAAACTGGTTCATACGTTTGCTTTCGTACATATAAACTGAATCAACTATTATTGTTTAATTTAAAAAAAAACATTCAACAAATGTAATAGTCAAATAGTCTTTTAACATGGGAAAATAAATATGGAAAATTAGACGAAAATTAAAATTAAGGTTTCCTCACTGAGGTTTAGAATGGGCTTTAGAATGACTTTGATTTTTACTGTAGCCTGTTACACAAAACTAAGCCCCAGATGAGTCCAGCAGCTGTAGTTTCCGTCACTTCTTTTTGGTGATGAGTACACTTCTCCACGTAAGTCGTCCACTGTAGGCGGTTAGTGTTGACACTCTTCTCTCACACTAGTGGCGTAGGAACTTCAGTACTTAAGTCTGATGGCTTGTAACCACGAACTGTGACCAATGGAAAGAAACCAATGTCTTCTGCTGAGTACATTTGTTCTCCGCAAACTAAAAGGCCCACTGACATGCGCTCCACCCACCCATATTAACCCCTCAGAAGAATTACATGTTCGAGCACACAATGTAACTTGGGGAATTTGATAAAAACTCAGTAATATCCTTCTGGGTATTACCTAGGAAATTGCGTCTCGAGTGCATGAATAATGATTTGCCTAAATTACAATTAACAAGGTATATAAATCTCACAAAATGATTCTATACACGTTAGGAACATGTGATGTAATTATCACTCATTACTTGTCGCTACTCCTGTCTGCGTTCTGGGGTCATCTCTGCTGTCGGGTTTCCCGCACGACTAGTCAGAAACAATCACCAGCCCTTGTAGTAGTGGTTCAAGCATATACTATTTTCATATGTTGAGGTTGACAGCCTCGAATATAACCACTTAGCAAGAAACCTCTACAATTTACATTAGTAAATCATTTGTTTACACTTACCCCAACATTTTCGGAATACACACTTCTCCTGGAACATGTTTAGAATAGACACACAGCCCTTTAGCTAGATGCTGTTCGATCACTTAGGTCTGGAAACATAAGTTAATTCCTCTGAAGGCTGGTGTTCTGCAAATTCCTATCCCGGGAAAAAATGTTGATATAATTCCTCCTATGACATGGTCTGGGAAATATTAGTTAATTCCTCTGACGGCTGGTGTTCTGTAATCCTGCCTTGGAAAACTGTTGGTGTAATTCCTCTTATGGCTGGGTCTGGGAAATATGAGTTAATTCCTCTGACGGCTGGCGTTCTATGAATCCTGCCTTGGAAAACTTTTGTTAAAATTCCTCTCTGACTCCTTGTGATAAAATTCTCAAGTTTCCAGTCTTGTACTAAAATTGCGGTTTTACTTGTGAATTCCAAAGTTGCCCAATACTCGATATGGTACTTATAGTTGTGGAATTGTAAGTCCTATCCTCTTTCTTCTGGCTTGTAGGAGGTGTTTAGTTAGCGCTGCGATACAGTCTGTTTGTGTGCTGTGACTCCGAATGTGTTGGATTATATCTCTCATTTTCCAAGTTCAAAACCAACTGGATTTCATGCTGAATGTTAATGTTAATTCACTGTAGATTCTGGCGAACCAATCACATCTGTCTAGCACTGTTGGGGTGGGGAAGTTTATCATTACTCATCCCACGTGTATTTGAAAATATTAATATTTATCTGCGTGCTTTTGCCAGACACATGTCTGGTCGGACAGTGTTGTCTTCTTTCATCGGAGCACATTAAAATTAAAATATAACAAATACAGGACTTAAAGCAAAATGCTATGTCTAATACAACTGTTTATAATAAATGTATACAAGTTACAAAGTATGAAATCTTTTATTCAGTTTGATTATTTTTTTCATAATTTAATTGTTTCCCTTGAAAATTAAACAAGCTACCTCCCCTAACTATTCAATGATGACGGGCAGAGAATCATTAAAAATATTAATGTCGTACCTGGCAAGCATCTGTGAGTTTTTTCAATTGTTTCTTCCCTAGCTTCAGTATTTCTAGCATTTATTATTTCATCTGTACGATGTTGTAGTTCTACAGTCCAGTTATTTTGCTTTGTCGCTCAGGTCACTGATTCAGCTGTTGCTTAGTTTCACATTGGTTAAGTCTCTTTATATCCGAGATTCCATGTCCCGTCCAATCTGACCAGATGTGTAATATTTCGTTTATATTTAGTGTAGTTTTCACTAATTGCTATTAAATTTTGACCGCTAGCCTGTTATCTCAGTTTTTGTTTAATTTTATATATTTTTTTTTAATTTACAGGCATCGTTGTAAGCCTTGAAAAGGGCTAATCGTGTAAAGGACCGAGAGATCGGTGTCAATAGTAGTCACCTCGTGAGTTTATTCTAGAATTGTAGTCTATTCAATTTGTGTTTTTATTCCTTTTTGCGAGTGTGTTACTTTTATTTCTACAACTATTATTACTTGTTCGACGGAAGCTCTGAACAGGACACGTTCTTAGAAGGTAAACTAGCAGAAATTTAGATGCATGTGTGTTTTTGGTTGGTTCAGTTTTTGTTTACCTCTCGTGTCTGCCGATAGTGTTATCTTCCTTAGCGCCAGCTGATTTATGACGTTGACGATGACGATTGGTCGTAGGACCTCTAAAATTGTAACGAATTATTCGTTCATTGGATTCTTCCATTGTCCTGTTTTATTTGATGTGTCAGTGATGATCTGTCTCTTTTGCTTAACGCTTTTGTTTCGTTGTTGGCGGATTGAGTGCTTTCTTTTCCTACCAATTTATTTATATAACTGTCAGGTCTGTAGTCAGTTGTCGGAATTGAGATTTGATGTATAGTTCATGTTTACTTAGTAGTATCTTTGTTGTCAATCTATTTCTTACCTTACTTTTCAGAATCTTTTGGCCGAATACCATCACTAAACAAGAACTGCTTTCTCGGAGCAACCAAGAGGACATGCACACCATCCTAACTGGTAGACGCTGGAGTTGAGTTTGCCACGTCCTCAGAAGAGAACATGATGACATCACAAAAACAGCTATGCTATTAACCCTTAAAGGAAAGGGAAAGTGAGGCCAACCAAACACAACTGGGCGGAAAACTCTGGAGGCCAAGATGCAAAGAATAAACGAGAGCTGGGGTACTGCACGAAGGATGGCCACGACAGAGTAAAGTAGAAGCAGTTTGTTGCGGCCCTACAAGTCCCTATTGTTCTAGGTGGCCAAAGAAAGATGGCAAAGTACCGTCTTTTAGCTAACAGCGACAATGAGGGGAAGGACGTAGCACAGAGGCAAATGAGGGTCAGACGTGGGCCATGAGGACAAAAAAAAAAGGTTGAGAACGCCTGACGTACACAACTAAACAATCCCTTCTGGTAGCTCACATCTGTCATAAATGAAGACAACACAACAGGTACTAACACAACTAAACAATCCATTCTGGTAGCTGACATCTGTCATAAACGAAGACAACATAACAGGTACTAACACAACTAAGCAACCCATTCTGGTAGCTGACATCTGTCATAAACGAAGACAACACAACAGGTACTAACACAACTAAACAACCCATTCTGGTAGCTGACATCTGTCATAAACGAAGACAACACAACAGGTAATAACACAACTAAACAATCCCTTCTGGTAGCTCACATCTGTCATAAACGAAGACAACACAACAGGTACTAACACAACTAAACAACCCATTCTGGTAGCTGACATCTGTCATTAACAACACAACAGGTACTAACACAGCTACTAATTCAACTTAATCTAAACCAAGGGTGGCCATCTAGGCGATCGTTAGGACCGCAGTACCGGAGGACATCTCGAAAACAGACGTTCATTTTTACAACAACAAAAACCTGGTTTCAGTTGATTATTTTTCAAAGAAAAAAGATTTATAGGAACAAAATTAATGCCACTGGTTTCTCATCTTCTTGTCACGTATTGCCTCCCTGCTTTGCAGTAGTGATCCAACAGTGGCCAAAACTCAAGAGGATCTAAATGGGTCGTCAGATGTGTCTACCTTCGCACAAGATTACTCTTGGCAGATTAGATAGAAGGGCAACGACTCTTCTATCTCAAGGCAATGTTCACAAGATAATTCAGTAGTCACGAACAATGCTGAAAAGGGAGGAACAATTGTTAATTATATCTGTCCGTCGCTTTTTAATGAAGAATTAATCAATGGTTATAACCCTTTCAAGCCCCCAGTTGGTGTAATCCAACTAAATTCTTTTATAATTATTGGCTCTATGTATGTAAATATGTCTCTATATGTATATATTAAAACATCTTGCTCATAGGTTTGCTTTCATACTTCTAATTACTTAGTAAACCAGTGTTGTTTAGTTTTTAAAATAACAGGTAAACATATTTAATAATCAATTAAAAATAAGGATGAAATGATGGTGAATTTAAGATAAAAGCCCTCATCGAGACTTGATAGGGAAGTTATAAAAGTCCGTTTGCTCATGCCTTTTTTTACAAGAACTTAACTCTTGGTGAGTCCTGTCGCCGTGGTTTTTGTCACTTCTTTTTGGTGATGAGTGCACTTCTCCACATAACTCGTCCAACGTAAGCGGTCAGTGTTGATGCTCTTCTCTCACACTAGCTGCAAAATAACGTTAGTACCGGTACTTCAAACCGTCTGATAGCTTGTAACCACGAACTTTAGACAAATAGAAATACAAATGCCTCTCCTAAGTACACTGAGTTAGAAGATTAACAGGCGCATTGTCTCGCAGTGTCTCAACATATTAAAAAATGTTGGTAGCAATACATGCACTCACATACCTCACACCGTCCAATAACACCTATCAGTCAAGTCCAGTATCAGTTGTCAATTAATTAACTTTTTGATCAACAGCAATAATGCAAAGCATTATAGAATATATAAATTTATAACAGCGTTAATAGATACAATTAGACAGACAATCATATTAGTAAAGTGAATGAATGCAACATCATACGCGAAAAGATTAAAGTCATGTGTACACATTAAGTACTTGTCCCTAAAAGTATATTGTGGTGTCAATTAAAAAAAAAATTGTTATTTTGAACATGACGAAATTGTGTGTTCAATCGGGTAAGAATACATTGATGTATGGTACAAATTGCCAATAGTTGTGTAAACCATTAAAATGTAAAATCAATAATTAGCGTGAGTGTATTAATGCCTTGTGTTAAAGACAGAATCTCGTCCCGCGAATTAAAATGAATCAACAGCTAATTAAAGCACTGTAATAAAAGTCACAATGTTATATTGTTATCTGTACGAATGGAATAGTAACCAACTAAAGTCCAGAGAAAATATTTATAATTGAGCTCAAAGTTGCTCTCCATAATTATCTCCTATATTATCGTATAATGTCCTTTATAAGTTCACGTTAACTAACAATGTTCAATGTCCAACCGGATAGAGAATAATTGTGGCACAATAGGATTTTTCTAGTTATGTCCTTTTGTCCATGCGAAGCATCCTTGAGTTAAGTTCCTTACTAATTTGATGCCGTTCCAACAATATAATAATAGGTTGTTGCTTTCAAAATATCCAAATGTCATATTATTCTTAGACCATCAATGAAAGTGTGTGTTATTGCACATACACCGAGTATGTAAGCTGTTAATAAGGCCCAAAACATCCATGTAATGAGCTGAGTAAAATGAGGTACAACTTGAAATTGGCGATCTCAGCATTCATCATCATCAGGTGCTCAGTGAACACGTTTAATACCTGTAAGCACTGTCAAATGAGTCATTGAGCGATTTGCTTCAATTTTTGGATGAAAAAATTATGATAGTCCTCAGACTTGTTATTTACAACAGGATATTTTCATATATCCTCTGTACATAGTAGTAATAAATCAGGAAATTCCTGTCAGCATAAGCATTGTCAGCAAAATATGTTCGTATATCGTACTCTGTTCATTGGTCAACAAGTGGAGGTCAGTTGACAGGTTTGATGTAACTTCACAAGATACTTGCATTAGCAGTGTTGCTATATGACAGTGAATCTTTCACGCAACGTGATAACATATCTGCGACTACGTTTTGACTGCCTTTGATAACACGAATGTCATATTCGTATTGTTGGAGCTCAAGTGATGCTCTGGCATCCTTCTCATTACGAAATCTTGCTGTCTTAAAATATGACAAGGCCTTCTGATCTGTCTCTAAGGCGAATTTCGCACCAATAAAATAGCGTTGCAGGTGTGTAAAACAATGTACCACCGCGAGCAACTCCCGCTCGACAATCGAGTTTCAGGCAATCTTAAAATTGGTGATTTTGAGAAAAAAGCCTTAACCAAATTAGTGACTCATGACACGAATTTGTAAAAACAATCTTATTTGGAGAGTTCTTTCTTAATAACGAAGAAAGAACGGAAGTAATTTTTGAAACATTAGGCACGAATTTTCTATAGAATCCTTCTTCTTCTTTGATCCTTAGCAGCCGACCGTCGAAGCAGTCAATGGCTATCACGCCTTGTGGCGTCTTGTAGGGCAACAACAAATTGATTCCACATTGCTCGATCGTTGTCATCCTTCGTACAGCGCCCCAACTCTGGTTCATTTTTTGCATCTCGGCCTCCACAGTCCTCCGCAAAGTTGTTTTTGGTCGGCCTCTCTTTCGTTTTCTTTCAGGGGTCCATAGCATAGCTGTTCTTGTGATGGCATCGGTGTCTCTTCTGAGGACATGGCCAACCCAGCTCCAGAGTCTGCCAGCTATGAAGGTGTGCATGTCCTCTTGCTTGCTTCCAGTAAGCAGATCCTGGTTGGTGATGGTATTCGGCTAAAAGATTCGGTGACTTTTTCTTAGGCATGTTGTGTGAAAAGATTACATTTTCGACATTTCCTTCTCTGTAACTCTCCAGCATTCCGTACCATAGAGAAGCACATAAAGCACACAGCTCTGATATAATCTTAATTGTGTGCTTGTGCTGTACTGAGAGGACTTCCAGATGTTGTTTAGGCTATAAAAGGCCGTTCTTGCTTTGTTCATTCTGTTGGTGATGTCTTTGCTTGCCCCGCTGTCTGGTGTTACTATCCATCCTAGGTATGTGAAGGTGTCTGTCTGTTCCAGTTGCTGATTCCTTACTGATATGGGCTCAGCGTTGCTCACATTGAACGTCGTGACCTCTGTCTTCTTTAGATTGATGTTCAAGCCCACCTGCTGACTATACTTATTAAGTCTATTCGTTTTCTCCTGGATGTGTTGATGCGAATGTGCTAGTAGTGCAATGTCATCTGCATATTCCAGATATTCCAATGCAGAAAATGTAGTCCATCTTATTCCTCTTGGAATGCTGTTACCGGCGTGTTTGGGGTGCTGTGCTACAGTTGGGCGTACAGTCTATGGCCGACTTATTATATTATAACGCGAATGTTATTATAGTGGGCTGTATGGATATGCCAATGGTGATAAGACGCACATCATCTGTGACGGTTGGATCATAAAGTTGACCAACTGGTAAGACAAGTAAGCTGGACCCATTGTCGTGAAATTCTACATCCACATATATAAATTAAAAGGTACATGTAAAGCCTAACACATAAATTCAATAAAAGGGAAAGAAGAATGGTAAAGAACAGTGCTGTCACAATGACTGTACTCGAGATTCCCCTTTTTCTGCTTCGTCTGCATATTCTCACGCTTTCACGTTGATAGTAAAGCCTACTGCATCAATACACGCTTTCTACAATAAAACGTGTACTGTATTTCTAAGAAAACCTTGAGCTAGGCACACTGCGTAATGACCTAAATTAATACTTCCATTAATTTCATTTTATACACTACGTTAACATAAACGGAAGGACAGATGGACTTAGGATAGAAAGAGAGTGAGGGCTGAAAGCAGGAACGCATGCAACACTAACACGCGTCTCGCGATAATTAATGTCACCCCAAGCGTAAGGCCAGAAGCACTAACTTTTTTCAAATCGACAGTGATAAAAAACACTACCCATACGAGAGTTAGGTTTAAAAACCTGTAAAACGCTTATTAGGAAACATGACATTATACTGGTTTACGTTTGAAAGCCTGACAGTACAGCAGACACCATAAAGTTTGGAAGTGAGGAGGTGGCAACAGCACGACTATCCTAGAAGAAAATACATATTTTGAACGCCGCCACTTAGCTCCCTTAAAACTTATATATTTGGGTTCCTTAGGACTTGCTGACAAAGAATATGTTAAGTGTTACGCAAATAGTCTAGGAATTAACAAATTATAGCCAAAAGAAAATAGTGAGGGTGTCGGACAACACCAAATCATAATCGCACAGTGGCATGTTTTGAAACCACCATTGTATGGGAAATAGGCAACCATGTTAAATCCTATTTGATTGGCGGTAGGAGGGAATGATATGTAAGGCATTTTAAAATAAACACGATTAATCGGACTACAAATACTAATTTTGGTTGTTAGGGGAAACGTGAGAAGGGTAAAAATTTTTGAAAAGCTGTGTAAACATGGCCCGATTGGTTAGACCCGCCAATATAGTCAATTAGGAGCGTCAGTTCAGTGCCACATTGTAAAATAAACTTACTAAGAAACAGTGCGTTGAGTTCCAGTGCATATTTTTCTAAATAAAAACCTGGGATAGCGGCAGATCGGATTTTGTGCCATATTCATCGCCAGTCAACGTATTTGTTTATTATTTCCATGAATTGTGGGACCGTGGTCCTAAGTTATTGAAGCAGCACCTGGTCTGAGTTTTGCTGAATCCAGAGGCTGACAGCATACTCCTTGGTCCAGATAGCGACCAGTGAGGTGTCTCCAGAACACAGGGAAGCAATCGAGCAGAGGAGTCTTTTCCTGCCGCCATCACGAAAGATAAGCTTCTGTGGCCAGAGGAGCTCAACATTATGTGCCCCCCTCTAAAATTGACATTATATTAAACACAGAGGGACAATAAATTGTTTCAAATGACAGGAACTGTGAACTTTTCCCAATACTATTTCAACACTTGAAGTCAAAACCTAGCTTGAAAAACAAAACCAGTATTACCTCATATTACTACTTCACAACTTACACACATAGGATAAGAATAATAAAATATGTCAATACAAAGATTATATTTATAAACTGTGTACATACTACTTGTAATTACATTTGATTGTGATTCCTGGTTCACTGTGTAGTTGAATCAGGATATCCATTATTGAAGGAATTATTACATATATATTTGAAACTTTACACTTGACTCATTTAAGATAGTCTTATAGAGTGTTATATGTGTATGAGTGTCACAGTGTTGTAAAGTGTTGTGGAATAAATTAAATTGTTTATCTGTCTGTTGTTGTTGTGACTTACACTTCATCATTTTCATAAGCCTAGACATTTAACGTAGTCATCACAATATTCCAGAATAATTCTGACTGAGGTATAAATGTGGTAGCAAGTAAGGTCATCTGTAATACACCACACTTATTAGATACAGATACCTTCACAGCTGATCTCAGTCAGTACACTAAGTCCCCTATAATATTTATATCATCCCACTTTACCACATATATTGGGGTCTTGCTCCCTGGATATTGAACTTTCTCCTATTATATATATTGGGAATAATAAGAATTAAAAGGTATCCTTGGGTGGAATTAAATAAGGTTGAGCTCTCAGTGCCTGTGGTTGTCCTTAGATAATTAATTACAGATTGTATTGTTTAGTTAGATATTGTTTACATTTACCTGTTAGAAAATGGCGGACCTGGCCAAATTTCGATCTGCTGCTGTGCAGACTGCAAAAGAGTTAGGAATGGACGGGCAAGTTATGATTTCCTATGTTACTACGGAATGTGACAAATATATTGAACGGGAAGAAAGAAGATTAGAAAAAGAGGCCGAAAGAAAATTAGAATCTGAAAGATTAGAAAAAGAGGCTGAAAGAAAGGTAGATGCTGAAAAGGAAATTAAGAAGTTACAATTTGAGGCTGAGGCTGAGACTAAGAGGCTGCAGATTGAGGCTGAGGCTAAGAAATTGGAGGCAGAAAGAGAAGAAAAAAAGGCAGAAAGGGAAGCCGAGGAAAGAAGACAGGCTGCAGAAAGGGAAGACAAGCGATTAGCTGCAGAGAGGGAAGCAGAAAAGGAGGAGAAGAGATTACAAAGGGAACATGAGTTACGACTAAGGGAGTTTGAGTTTCAAGGCCATGCTCCTGAAAATGGTGCCAGTCCCTTTACCTCTGATGCCACTGCTAGTCAGGGAGCCTCAACCTCAGCTATGAATTTTCATCTAGATCATTTTGTTGAGAAAGACGATGATATTGAGAGCTAGCTAAATAGATATGAACTATTAGCTACCACGTATGGGTTAGAGAGAGAAAGGTGGAGCTTAAAGTTATCTCAAGGACTTCGTGGGGCAGCTTATGAAGTTTTTGCAAAAATGAGCAGAAGTGATCAGGAAAATTATGACATGCTAAAGCAGGCTCTTTTGTTAAGATATGAAAAGAACGCAGAATTTTATAGGAAAAAATTTAGGAATGCTAAACTACTGTCAGGTGAAACCTATCACCAGTTCTCTGCACGGTTAGAGACATACTTGGAGAAATGGACTTCTCTGGGGAAAACACAAGATCTTAAGGAAATGATCCTTATAGAACAACTAAGAGAGTCCATGGCTCCAGACCTGAGAAAGTTTCTCATGGAACAAGGTGCAGAGAGGCTGGGTGAGTTGCTAAATGTTGTTGAAAGGTATCAAGCAGCTCAAGCAGAGGTAACAGGTAATAAGAAGAGGCAGGTAGACAATTATCAGGCACCACAAAACTTTAATGAATTTGATCATAGAGATCAAAACAAAGGTAAGCACCAGTTTGATAGGCCACGAAATGACTATAAAAAATAAAACCCCACAATTCAATGAAAGGAAATATGATAACAGGAAACCCTTCAGACAGGAAGGAAAATATTGTCAAATATGCAGGATGCATAATCATAATACTAGTGAATGTGGTAGGAAAGTTCCTCCATATCACGCGGCATGCATGATAACAGTGGACAAGGGGAAGAAGAAATTGACAGAGAATCATATAAATCTTCAACATCCCCCCATCTGTGAAGAAGTGACATGTAATGGGGCCAAGGTGAGGGGCCTTTTACGATTCAGGTTTAGAATACGACTCAGTTGTGAGTGCAACCCTAGTGCACCCTGAACAGTATACCACAGAGAAAGTGGAGATACAAGGGGCCGTAAAGGGAATATCCACCATGACACTTCCCGTAGCCGAGATCAATGTAGAGACAAGGTACGTGGAAGGAGTGATTAGAGCAGCCGTGTGTGACGACCCTAATTACCCGCTGGTGTTAGGAAGCAAATACGTTTTTTTTTCTAGGAAGCCCTGTAAAACCGGTGGTAATGGCCACGCTTCAGGTCAGGTCGACCCCTAGTAGAACGGAGGAGGAACCACCACTAGTTTATTCTCATAAGCAGATGAGAAAGGCCCAGGCAAAAGATAAAACATTAAAACCTTGCTTTGGTAAATTGCTAACAAGCCATGCACACCCTAAGAAAGGACAATTTTATTTGAAGGAAGGTCTGCTCTTCAGGAAAGCTAGAGCAGGATCCAAAGAACAGGGACAATTGGTATTGCCAACCCACTACAGGGAAAAAGTGATTGCACAAGCTTTCATGTTTGTACCAGACGGTGGACACCAGAGAAATGGGACTACACCCGTCAAAGGACATCAGAAAAATTCTACTGGCCCCAAGTAGCTGCTGATATTGCACAATTTGTGGGGGCCTGTGAAAAAATGTAGCAAGATACAGTCCCCAAGTTGGGAAAATCATAATCAGATGCCAGCCAAGCATTCTGAAACATATGGGCCTAACATTAACAAGGAAAATAACAATAATAAGGTTGACATAGAGGATAGGTACCCACCTTCCCCCCAACAGTGTTCCCCAAAAATATTTAGATTCGCAACTCTGAGAAGGGCATCCAGAGAAAATAGGATCTCAGACCAGTCAACCCAGGAACAGTTTGAAGCCGCGTTTAAGGAGCTGGCTGAAATTGACATTGAAGATGATCCGCCGAAACAAATTGTTAACATAAGAACAGTGGGCAGTGGACGAGTGAGCAATTCGGAAAATGCTCACAGCACTTCACAATATGGCTATTAACTTAGCATTATAAGGGCACCGGTGACATTGGTAGTCACCCGACCCTACAACGTCCAAGGGAAAGTATTGTTCGGACCCTGGATGGAGATAACCCACACATCTTATAGCAATGCTAAGGGCGAATTGATTTCTGATGCAGAAACTCATTTTCCCACATATTATCTTAATTCACTAGATTGTCGGTAGGCGAAACTATAGTTGGTGAATATAGCTCCATTTGAGTGGCACATTATAGAACATTATAAGGGTGTTTTCACAATCAATCACGCCTGAGATCAGACCAATTGTTGGCTGTGAACATCTCGGAGGAGCAGAGTGTCTCCATTGTTGCCTTTTTGAATTGAGGATAGTCCGAGTGTTTATTAAGGCTGATCAGGAAATTATTGGATCCACTGCACAACTCAGATAGCACCATATAGATCAACTCCTCATAACGTACAATTTGAGGAAAATCTAATCTTTTCTGGACATGTCGTTGAGCAGACTCAGAGAAAATAAATGGTGAATATTGATTGCTAAGCAGTAGTAAGACAAGCCGTAAACACTTGCAGCTGTACAGTATCATATCTGAAATGGATTCTTGGATTGCCAGAGGTCTGGGGCAGATTTCTTGAGTCGTGCCTACTTTGAATTGACCCACCTGCATTAATCCATGATCAAAATAAAATCAGAAAAACGTTGATGCATATTTTTCTAAGCCGCCATCCGTGCGATGAAAATCATAAGAATCAACCAGGCATAGACATAAATTTCTCTATGTGTGTATATAGAATTATAGACTGACGTATAACCGTCTGTTTGTTAAAGGTGTTTGAGAATTAGTCGTAAAATTCTACCAATCCACAATATATTAAATTAAAAGGTTCATGTAAAGCCTAACCACTTGAATTCAATAAAAGGGAAAGAAGAATGGTAAAGAACAGTACTGTCACAGTATGGACTGTACTTCCGAGATCCCCCCTTTTTTATGCTTCGTTCTGCATATTCTACACCGCTTTCACGTTTGGATAGTAAAAGGCCTACTTGCATCAAATACACGGCTTTCTACAATAAAACAGTGTATCTGTATTTCTAAGAAATCCTTGAGCTAGGCTCACTGCGTAATGCGACCTAAATTAATACTTCCATTAATTTCATTTTTTACACTACGTTAACATAACGGAAGGGGACAGAATGGCCTTAGGATAGAAAGAAGAGTGGAGGGCTGAAAAGCAGGAACGCACTGCAACACTAACACGCCGTCTCGCGATATTTAATGCCACCCCAAGCGTAAAGGCCAGAAGCACTAACTTTTTTCAAATCGACAGTGATAAAAAAACACTACCCATACGAGAGAGTTATAGTTTTAAAAACCTGTAAAACGCTTTATTAGGAAACATGACATTATACTGGTTTACGTTTTTGAAAGCCTGACAGTACAGCAGACACAACTCCCGCCACTTTAGCTTCCCTTAAAACTGGGGATATATTTGGGG